>JANHAO010030370.1:0-10161 GCA_026873985.1 Saraca asoca | reverse complement strand
ATGGCAACATTGTCGAGCAGCTTAGCAAGGCCAAAGTAATGTTACCGGCCTATCCCCGCTACCTTGGCTTGCTTGCTAACAATTTTTTTTCTTGCTACTATTAGTCCATGAAAGGAATTCTTTTTTTTTTTTTTTGTTACTGTTATTCCATGACATCTTCTTATTCATACTATAAAACACATTTTCCTCCTTTTCTTCACTCCACAAGGTTTCTTCTGCAACTTTCACATTCATCTTCTTTTTCACTTCTACAAGCATTTCTTCACTTCTTCATTCTTCATCTTTGTCATCCATTTCTTCTTAAAAAATTTTCTTCAAACAACATCTATTTCATTATTTGGCAAATTGTGAGATAAACTTTTGTATGCTTATTTACTATTACTTTTATTTAAGAATTATGTGAATCTATTTTTCTATATAGTTAAATCTTGTTTTGCATTATTATTAACGTTACCCTAACAAATTATTATGCATTACTTTATATATATTTTTTATATGAAAAATAAAATTATCTATCTTATATGTATGATAATAGAAGTATTTTTTTTTTTTTTACTTGCATTAGTAGTGATAAAAGATTTGAAATTTTGGTGATTTTATTTTTAAAATGATTATGTTATAGGAATGAAATTAAGATTTGAAATAGATAGTATGTAAAAAAAATGAGAGAATTAATTGATTGACTAGTTAAGTTAATATTTTTGACATTGAAATGTATTATATTAGTTGGTACTATTTATGAGGAAGTTAATTTTATTAGGTATATTTAATTTTTTAAAATTTTAGTATTTAAATTTTTTATTCATGAGAGAATTTTAATTTTTATTAAAATTTTAGTCAATATATAATTATTTATGATATATTGTCTAATTATTTTACACTAACTTTACTATGATTATATAAATTCAAAAATGTCCACACAATCAATCATAATTTGTGAAATAATTGTTCACATGGACTTCCACCAGTACATATATTTAGTTTATCACATGGACTCTCTTGTTAGTGCATATTGGGGTGTGTGGTGGTTGGTACTACACCAAGATCACTGGTCACAGGTTGTTGGCCCTACACTATTGTAGGATTATTCTAAACAAAGAGACAAGATTCAATCGAGGTCTATTCGTATTCGGAATGAGATGGACTTGGGGAACAATGTGACAGAGAAGGGGAAAAAGACAAAGGTGTAGTTTGTGTCATTCAACTAGCCACAACCATAAGTGTTGTCTTAATCGTGTTGCCACAGTCGTAGAGAGCTCCAAGCATTGGACATGGAATGTAACAATTCCTTACTTAAGGAGTGGATGCCATTTATTTCCTTTCATTATAATTATTTTCATGTCTAATTTCATCTTATAGTCATTGTAAACCCACTGTAAGAAACTATTGTAATTATTTTTATTAAGTGTAACAATTCCTTGTTTAAACAATGGTTGGTTGTATTATAATTTCATCGGTTGTATATTTTTTAATTGCTAATTTCATTGAAATGTAACAATTTCTTTTCATGCATGTATTACAATAATCTTGATAATCTTTGTAAATAATGAGATCTTTTTATTCGGTGTGTCATTAAAATGCAATATGTCATTCAAACACTTTATTACTATTAATGTATTTTAAGTCTGGACATAGATGTATGTTATCTACTAATTATTATGCATGAAATTATATTAAAATACATATATAATCAATCAATGTTATCATAATAGGTCACAACATAAATTGGTGGAACAACACAACATCAGACAATAACATTTACAAATAAATGCATTTACAAACAGCAACATTTACAGACAACGTAGCAAAAAACAACATTCACCATAATCCAAATCTAAGTCATCTTCATGTTCTTGTTGCTGACATCGGGGTGGACGTTCATGATGTCCTGCATGTCTAATCACACATCCACCTGTGCCGCAACAAACTGCTGCACCATGAGCTCGACAATTGTGTTGCACTTGAGTTGGATGTGAAAGTCCAACCAAAGGCTCGATCGCTGTCGCATAAGCGTACACTAGAGATGGAGTTGCTGGTTACATACCAAATTCAACATTATATGGTGAAGGGGAGAAACTTGACCAGTCCAAACACATGTTCAAGCCACCTCTTGGCAATGAAAGCAAAGGTGGCTATGGAAACCCATGGAAGAGCTTTCTGCCATACATATATGGTGATGGATCGAAGGGTTGTGGTATGTACGATGGGCCTTCCTTACTATATGATGTCAAACCAAATTCATATTCCCCTCCATACATATGTCATGACGAAGAAGGAGCATATGATGTGTATGACGTGCTTGCCTCATCATGTGCCTAAGCAATATCAATTTGTGAAAGTCTCATATCATCTGCACACTTCTTATTTCATTGGCATCTTTTGCGAGCACGTCTAGCTCCAGCAATTGGATCGACATGAACTACTAGCCTTTAAACATCAGAAGGTGGAGTCAGAATGTGAGTATACTGAGCTTTAAACCTACGATACTCATCTATAATATCTACTAAGTCAATGTCAATGTGTCCAATCCTGGGCCATAATCTACTCTCAGGATCGACGAGGGCCATATGTTGTAACTCTATTCCCAAGTCAACCTATCATACAAGTGAAAAAAGGAAATTACTAACTATTATTTCTTGGTTCAATCTATATAATTGGTTTAAACACAATAAATCATACCACTAAATCCCCCATTACACCACTTAGAGTAATCCAGCATCTTGTCACCCTTCTATACCATCGTATGTACTCATCATTGTAGTGTAATGGTTCTAATGTTGGCACTCTACGCAAGATTCATTATTGTTAATTGTTCCAAAGTTGTATCTACCGTTCATGTCTAACAATCCAATCCCAAAATTCTTTGCCCTATAGTGTGTACTTGTGCAGAGTGTCATCCATATCTAAGTCATCAGGTATAGATTATTAAAAACCAAATTGCCTTATTACTCTATCTGCATTGTGATACTTGATAACACAATATTTGACACATCTATTTGTCCTCATACTTAGCATTTTAAGGGCTAAAATGTCATGTTTCCAGCTATGTTAATATGTATTTGTAATTTGGTGCCAATTAGTTCATTAAGAGAAATTCTGCATAAATAGCCATTTTTAAGCAGTTTCTGTAATTTTGGCATAACTTTAGCTACACTTATCCAATTGATGTGATTTTTATCTTGTAGGAAATATAAGAGATAGATATACAACTTTGATCAAGACCTCCAAGGCAGAATCCATCATTTGGTTATCTGAATTTGGAGATGAAATTTCTGTAGAATACTATCTCTCGGGCAGCCTGACCTTCATGCCCTTAGCAGATCATAACTTGAGATATAGAGATCTAAATGAGCTAAAACTAAGCCCAAATGGAATCCAACACATAAATTCACATTTCATATGAAGACTTCCTGAGCTGGAAACCTCATTTTGGGCATCAAATATTGGCTACAACCCAGAGGTAGAGAAGCTGCGAAAAATGGGCCTGCAGAATTGGTTTTTCTTGGCCCCAATTGGCATCCAACTAAAGCCCATTTGCTCCAACCGGAAACCAACCAGCTGGAGACACAAAGGAAGAACAAAAAGGGTGGGAATGCAGTCTACCAAAGGTGGCCAGCACGTAGGGGTAGAGCAGCTACACAATAGCCACTCATGCCTACTCCCAACCTACCAGCATTCTGCTTCCTTTTGTCCACCCAGGAAAGCCATTTGGGAGAGGACTTTTTGCTGATTTTTTAGCTAAGTTTTTCTCTATTTTTAGGGTGTATTTTCATAAGGATAGAGCAAGATTTTTCTCTCCCTCTTTTCTATATTTTCCAGCCCTTATAGAGGGCTAAGCTTGTAACCGAACCAAGGGATACTACTTGAAGTTAATGCTGAGATTTTGGTTTGTCATTACATTTAATTTGTGAGTTATTTCTCCTCCTTTCCTCTTAGTTTTTATTGTGATATCTGAGTTGAATGGATCCATTTAATTTAGACGTTGAAATGGTTATTGAGATCTTGATAATCACCTTAAAAGAGGATAGGAAAATCTAAGCAATGCATTAAGATTTCATGGGTTGTTTGAGGGCTGAATTCTAATTAGACTCATTAATCAATTTCAAGGATTCTTATTTTTGGTTTTAAGCCTGAGAATATGATTAGCAAATTGAATGAATATTTAGTAATCAAGGATGTATTAATCTCAAGTGGTTCCTTGGGCTGGTTGCTTGTCTATTTGTAGTTTTAGGTTCAGTTTTTTGTTAGTTTATGTTAGTTTGTAGTTCTGCCAACACCCCCCCCCCCATTTACATCTCCTAATATCATTGATAACATCATCCTAAAATGGCCTTGGGTTTGACCTGGGTTGCCTATACTACAAATTAGTTTAGGTAACTCTAGTTTATAAATTTTTAATTCGATCCTTCTCGACACGCGCGATCAATACTCAACAATATGGAAACATATTAGAGACACTTATGAACACCAGATCTCCTGTCCCTCTGCATAGTAGTTTAGCAGGGTCACTAACACATCACCTCTGTAAGGTTTCTAAATAACCTATTATCATAAACCACAATCACAATTAGTGCTACAAATAGAAATTAAAATTCTCACAATTAATGATAATAATGTAATAAGATCAATTATTCATACCTGATCTGTCTTTAAGCGATTAAGTGAAACTCTAAACACACTTAACACATGGCTTGGAGTTATCATTGTGCCTTGAGCATCATGCCATCTGAAATCTAAGGGCATTAGCTCTTGTTGGTTGAGATCGAACCAACCTCTCCTAATTGGTGCAATGCTTAGGAATATATCCCAAGCTCATATCTAGACTAGCAACATGTATCTATAAATGTCATTCCACTCTGCCTTTGATGCCTTGCATAACTCTCTATAAGTCTATGATAGGATTGCAAACCCCCAACTATATGTCCCTATATCTTATAAATCAGCTAACAAAGGCAAAAACATCAAATGCACATAAGGAGTTAACTTGTCATTACATAATATTGTACCTAACAGTCTTAATATGTAGGCGTGCATGTATTGCTACACAGTCTCCTCATAGGCTTTATCTGGGAGAGCATTAAATGATTCTTGTAATCATGTTAGGCTAAGATTTTGGCCATAGATGAAATGACGCTCATTTGATGGAACATTGCCTAACAATATCTGACACACTCCATATCACGGCAATCAAATTGTGTCAATCACTGCCGCATCATCCACGAGGAGTCCAATTGGACTTCTACATCTTGCAATGTTACTATCATTTCGCCCTATGATGTGTGGAACATATGTATCTCCAATTGCCATCTCTCAACAAGTGTGCTTATGAAAGGTCAATCAATGTTTATGTCTAATTATAAAAACACTATAGAATCCTACTCATTGAAAATAGGAATCGATTCAAGGGTTAAGGGGCAAAATGCGACTAAAGCCTCTGATGTGGAGTACCCCATCAATCTACGTATAAAAAAAAATTAGGAGTAAGGTGTTAAAAATAATAGAGAAATTGAATAATTTTTTTAATGATTAACCTTATCCCCTCATTGTATTGCTTCTGAAATATGCTGGTGTTATAATTGAAGTAACGAGCGGTCTCTCAGATCAGGATTTAGAAGATGAGTATGTCTATCCGATATTCTGAAAATAACAATCCTATTACGATTATCAAGATACATGATATTTTAAATATGCATTTCTAATTATCTTATTAAATCAAATTAAAAATAACAATAAATAATTTATTATAATTACAAATTAAGGTAACAAATTTCGAATACCAAAACAATAACTTTAGTCATTTCACATATTAAAAAATCAATTAAGTAATTCATTTAATTGTTTACATTATCTACAATTAATACTTCTATTTTTTACTTCATAAAAAAATTAATTTTAATCAAACAAATATTAATGTAAGCCTTACTAACTACTTAAAATAGAATATATAATACAACTCTCGTATGAAAAAAAAATTCATGACACATACTATAAGCATAAGATTCTGCCATGAATAAAAAATTTAAATGCTAAAAATCTTATTTAAATATAGATTAATTACAAATTACACCTAAGAAAATTAGTTTTCTCATAAATATTAATGATTAATAGAATAATTTCTAGTGTAAAAGTTATTTACTAGTCAACTAATTAATTCTCTCAATTTTTTCACTTAATATCTATTTCAAATCTTAATTTTATTCTCCTAACATAATAGTTTCAAAACTCAAATTGCTAAAACTTCAAATTTTTTATTACTACTAATACAAGAAAAAAATGAATAATTCCATTTTAGCTAAGATAGATAATTAATTTCTCATACAAAAAAATCTACATAAAATAATGCATAATAATTATTCAAATCAATATTTTCATAATTATGCAAAACGAAACTTAACAATAGATAAATAGATTCAACTTATTTTTAAAAAATGAATAATAATAAATAAGAATATAAAAACTTACTTTAGAATTTTGTCAAAATAAGAATTGAAGAAAATGAGGAGCAAGCTTCAATTTGTAAAAACAAACGAAGAACTTCAAGCAAAATGAAGAAAATGGAGCAAATGAGAAACAAGAAGAGGCAGAAGAAGATAATGCAAATGAACAAACAACTCTCACTATTTAATATGCATAAAAGTGATTTCACGGGCTTAATAGTGTGTCCTGCATGCATGAGTCTATGTGCATAGGCAGCATACTATTGTGCAATAGTGCAATACAAGCATGCAATGGCTATGTATATGCAGCCGCAGGAGCAAGAGTGTGAGGCATGCAGGCACAGAGTGAGGCATGCAGGTGTGGTTGGCAGTTAGAGATGTCAGGCAACAACGTTGGCTGCTTCAGCAGGGGACGTTGTCGACAACAATGTCTTCTCCTCCCCTATCATTCCACACGGCAACGTTGCCCGGCCGGCCATCATAACGACGTTGCACACAGGAACGTTTTTCCATTTTTAATCCTACCAATGAAAATTATTTCCCTTCAACCCCGAATTGATCAATAATATAATACTTCACCCGACTTAAGTCAAAAATCAACATTTGGTGCATTGTCTAATCATTTTTTTTCATCAAGTCTCACCCACTACGTCCCACACACACACACACACATTTTGAGTTCCTCAACAGTAATATCCCCTAAATTTAGGAATAAATTAAATAATTTTACAGGAGATTTCATCTTTTAAAAAATTAATTATTTTTATCATTGAATTATTATTTTTTAAAAAAAATTAAAATAAATTAGTTAAATAAAAATATAAATTTTAATAAAAAATAATCTAATAATACAAATATTTAAATTTTTAAGAAGTGAAATTTTTTATAAAATTATTCGAATAAATTTAATAGAGAAAAATATAATTTTTCATTTTAAACTTCATATTTTTTTTATTAGAATTCACAATTTTTAATAAAATAAATTTATATCTATCCCTTTTAAATTTATACCTTCAATGAAAAAATTGAAGCATCAAAATTCAATGCCAGCAGATCTAAACATGTACTTGGCTTGTTTCTCATAAATGGATGTCTTACTGAAGGAGAATTACTATCTTACTTATGTAGGAAAAAAAAAATTCCTAGTCTAAAGAGAGAAGGATAAGTATAGAATTGAAATTTAGAGTTTGTGAACTCACTCACGTATAGGTTCGAATAAAATTTTTGTTACAGAAGGGACTAAGTACTGACTGCCCTGGAAGAAGCCTGTACAATGTGCATGAGTGCCTTGTAAATGGGTGTTATGACTAAACTTGGGCTTGGACTTAGTTACGTGTCATGGGAAGCCCAACATCTGGAAACAGCATGAGGCACCCTGTGCTCTGACTTCTGGGCTTCATAGACAAAAGGGCCTACCAATGTAGCAGGCCACAGATCCATTTTCCAAAAGAAGCAGAGGAAATTAACCCAAAACAAACCTGATAGTAACTAGTGGCTAGTTAGATCAATGGATATTAGACCACAAAAAAAAAAAAAAAAAAACTCAATACATATGACCCGAAGAAGTAAAGGGAAAAACTTATGGAAGTAAAATGTACGAAATAATTTGATATTAGAGGTAACAATAAAATTACATCCATCTCCTTGTTTTTATTTTTTCATCCACATTTTCTTACAAATGAATCCTTTTCAAGATTTTAGAACTCATTAATTTATGGAAAAATATGAATAAATAATGGGACAAGAAAGTTGAATAAAAATTATTTAAAAATTGCTTCATATCTTTTTTAAATTGAGAATACATTATATACACTCCTTAACAAACAAAAAAATTTATAAAATTTATAATTTATGAGAGAGAATGAATGTGAAATGTTTTACTGAGGTTTAATTAGAGATAGGAATTGTGAATTAACGTAGCAGACATGCTTGCCTGTCGGGCTCGAGTCTCCATGATAATTGACTATTTAATTACCCTTTTAACGGCCCTGTTCAACTAGTGATTTATCCTCGTCGCTCGCAGATTCTCTCTCCCCAGTCCTTCTAACTTTCCCATTCTCCCAAGAATGTCCCATTCTTGTTTATTTTTCTCCCCCCTAGTCAAAGGTTCTCTTACACACATACATATAAAATAAAATTTCACTAATTAAGTGTAAAAATTATTCTTAACTGTACCTATTTTACTATCCCAATTTTCTTTGCTCCAACTTTTTTTTTTTAATCACTAGCAAATAGCAGCATGTTGATTGTTGTCTAGTAATACTGCACTGGAATGCAGTATGGTTACAGTCACTGTACTGGGTGATGTTAGGGAAGATGTCTGACTCTGAGCTTAAGTTGGCATATTGATTTGCCACACTATGTATATCGGTCATATAGCTAATGATTTAATATAGTATCAATTCTATGTTAATGTGATGTTAGCATTTAGCAGCAGCTACATTGAGTGCAAAGTAACCTCAAACAACAGCCCCAGTATAGCTCTCTTAATTGGCCTTCACGTGCTCACATTCACTCTTTTCCACTCCTTCTAAGCCACCCGGAACTACCAATCCAACGCTCATCATCTCCGTTGTCTCTCCCTCTCTCTCTCTCTCCCCTCCTTCTGCCTCCACTTTCTTCCCCCAAAACGCCATGAGAAAAAGACGAAAAAGAACCAAACCCAAGCCAGCAAGACCCACACTCATCTAAGCTGAACCAAAATAACCATAACAGATAGGACTCTGCTGTTTTACCCCTTGGAAAACCAATATACAAAATAACAAGAACAGATCCCAACCCCACCCCCTTTTCTCTCATTTATCGGAGAATTTCTTTTGCCAGAGTCTCGTAATAATTCTTCCAGAATGTGTTACGTGGGCAAAGCAACAAAGATCTTCATCTTCATTGTCACTGTCCTCGTTGTTCTTGGTCTTGTCTTGGGATTTGGGCTCCTCCGCCGCAAACACCACAAGGACGACGTTAATTGCTCCGATGGCTCCTGCATTTCTCCTCCGGCCACCTTTCCCAGCCCCAGTTTCAGCTCACCCAGCCCACCCGGTGAGAACCCGAGTCCAACCACTCCGAATCCAGGCTCCACCCAACCCAGCCCACCGACCCCTCCCACTCCAAATCCAAGCCCACCCAATCCTATTTCAAGCCAACCTCCTCCGGTGACAAATCCAACTCCGCCACCGCCCGACTCTAACTCATCTCCACCACCACCGCCCGACTCTAACTCATCTCCACCACCACCGCAGTCAAATCCGCCGCCTCCTGCATCGCCAACCCCGGCGACTACAACTCCAAATGGTGCGGCTCCACCAATGGGCCCACCAAGTTCGATGCTAGCGACACCTGGTCCCGGGCAAGCTAGCTAGGTGGCTGCATTGTACAATCGCCGAGTAAGGGGGTCTAGAATTTTCTTTTTAATGGCATTTTGTTTTGTTGGATTGAAGAGATTTGTATAGGAATTTGTGGGTTTATTAATTGCCATTGGTGGATGAATGATGCTCTGGTTCTGGGTCGATGATGGATCTGTGAATTTCTTAATTATTTTGACATTTTTCTGATATTAATTAATTAATTAATTAATAGAGAGAGCATCTTTGTTAGTTAGGTGACAATCCCCAAGAATTAGTAAATTTACATTGTCCTCCCTGATAAGACTTGGTCTTAGTTTGTTGTTCTGTTAGAATAAGTATCCTAGTCTTAGGGACTGTTAGTTTTTGATTTGTTTCAAGTT
>JANHAO010030369.1:0-10171 GCA_026873985.1 Saraca asoca | reverse complement strand
TATCTAAATGCACAGAATGTATAGTCTAGGATGCGCTAGAACTCAATCAAATTGGTCTAGGGCACCCATCCAGACTAACAAAATCACTATGTCTATTGAACATGAACCATTATGTATCTTGATCATGAACCATTATATCTTTTGCACATAAACCATTATGCCTATTAAATATGAACTATCATATCTCTTATACATAAATCATTATGTCACTTGTACGCAAACTATCATATCTATCAAACATGAACCATTGTATTTTTTGATCATGGACTATTATGTCTTTTACACATGAACCATTATGTCTATTAAATATAAACTATAATGTCTTTTGTACATGAACCATCATGTCACTTGCACATGAATTATCATGTCTATTAAATATGAACCATCACGTCACTTGCACATGAACCATCATGATTATTAAATATGAACCACTTTGTCTCTTGATCATAGATGATCATGTCTATGCACGATCTATCATATCTATTAAACATGAATGATCAAGTCTCTTGTACATAAATCATCATGTCAATTAATCACTAACAACGTGCTTCTTGATTATAGATATTTGATCATATTAAGATGTCATACTTTTGACAATTAAATGAATAACAAATCACATCTGTAAAGCAAAACTTCCTCCACGTGCAATAAATAAAACCTATCTAATATTAATATGTTACATTATATAGTCATCTATGCCAACAACAATTTGAATTGTTGCAAAAAAAAAAAGAAGAGAAACAAATAGAATCAAAGACAGATTATAACAATATTTAGTAAACTATCCATAACAAATGATGAATGTTAATGCATTGGATAGTTAATCCTTTCGACTCATGTCCAAGCAAAATAATAATTATTCTCTATTTTAAATATCAAAGTTGGCTTTGCCCATAACCCGTGCCAGAAAGCCTTTGACAACTTGTTGGGCTTTATTTTTTTAAGTACAATCATGGCAATATAAATTACTAAGATAAAGATACATATTACTTACTTGGCAATAGAGGATGAAGGGCTGCATTTGTTATGGATTTTTGATACCTCAATTGTCACCATTGCTTCATTTCCTTTTTGTCATCTATATATTTAGCCTCTTCTAGCTAGTTGTTGCATATATGAACGATATCATACGGGCTTATTTGGAAAACACACATATATTCATCTATTGGCTTGTCATTATTGATCAAATTTTTTAGATTCCTTTTTTTTTTTTCAAAATATCATTAATCATCATATTTAAACTCCATTTTCTTCAAATATGTGTTTTGAAGATTGTTTTCATAAAAGTCTTTAGATTTAAAATTAGATAGAAAGTTTACATGATTTAGATTTCATTGTTATGTATTTTAATTATATTTTATGATATTGTCGTAGTTTTCTGTGAGTTGTCAATGAAAAAGAAAATTAAAAGTTCATTATGTTTAGAGATATGATTAAAAATTTTATATCTTATTAAGAGTTTTTGTCTAAAATCACCATAAAAATAAGGAACAGACTATTACGCATCATTGGAAAAGTGGTGTAAATTTGCCCCACTAATCTAATACAATGCCTTCCATTTGGATTGTGTCCTGACTTCATTGACTAAAATGGAGGGCCTAGATTTGAGATTTGTAATTTATTTGGTGAAAATTTTATGTTGTCCAAACTTGAGCCTCAAATAAGTGCTATTTGCAGAATGGCCTTTGGGTCTGATGGTTGATCTTGTAGGCCAAGGTTTAATCAATGTTGCAATAAATGCATATAAACAAAGGAAAAATAATACAAAGATAATACATGTATTGATATAAATGCATAAATGATTCTTAAATAGCAATAAATATATAAATAATTTGTTTTATTGAATAATTATTTATTAATTAGTGAAGATAATTAGTTATACTTAGATCTAGTGATGATGCTTTATAATTATTAGGCTATAGGAATATGGAAATTAAATCATTAGTAGACGAATATAACTTAAGTAATTATTAATGGAGTGTAAGAAATTTATTTAATTTAGATAAAAATGACAGATAGATAAGGAAAAATTATTGTTTTTAGTATAATCAAACAAAATAAAATTGGTGCACTATGAAAGAAAAATAATGTTAAAGTAGTATCATATTTCTTCTCCAATCATAAAATTAGTTCAATTTGACATGTATATAAGTGAATGATGCCTATGTGAAATTGAGGCTATTGTTAGGCAGCATGATCGGTAACTTAGTAAATATCACATAGTTGCCTAATAAGTTCATAATGACTATGATCAATCACTAAATCCCATGCTTAGGACAAGTTGATTTGTCAAGGGTTAATGTCAACTTTTGATAGAGCACCATATTTTCCAAGTGAATGACAGCGGGAATGTATGAATAATTAGAATGGACTCTCCATTTGCTTTGATCTATCATTGAAGAGGAATGCTTTCTAGCATTTTATTTATGCTCTTAAGAAGTTTATTGGAGATGCTTAAAATAATGGATCTAAATTTTAGCTTGACGTATTTACACATTACAATAAAACATCTATAAATTAATAACCTTGGATCATACAAATTTTATTAATTTAAAGAGGTATTAATTAATGAATAAATTAATAATTTATTAATTTATTGAGTATACTTATAATTTAAAATAACACTCATTTAATCAAACCAAAAATTTATTTTATTTTATCAAAATATAAATTATTCTATTAATAAAAGGAGGCTAAAAGTCTAAGAAATATAAACCAATCCATATTTACTTGATTTGCAAGTATAATTTAATTGTATTAATGTCTTTAATGTGATTGATATTATTTTTCTATTATCAAGAAGTTAAAAAGATTAAGAAATATAAAATGATACATGTTTACTTCTATTTTATTAAATGTATACATTGAATCAGACTAACAATATTATGTATATAAATAACCAATAAGTCTTCTTATATAATAAATAAATACAAAGTCTTCTTATATCTCATTGTTAAAATATGCTTCCCATCTAAAAGGTGTTCATAAATCAATCATGATTGATCAAATGCATAAAGCATTATATAAGAGTAGTAGAGAGCATCCCACATACACTCAAAAAGAATTGCAGTAATGGGTTTTTGAAAATTTTCACTTGACAATTACTCAAGGTATAATATCAAATACACTCAAGCAATTGTCAAAGTATCTCTTGATTGATATAGAAAAAAATGGTTAGTCTAAGCAGCACAAACCATTAAAATTTTCAAATCTAGAGAAGGCTATTTATGAGTGGTTTCTTTAATACCAAGATCATGTGATATAACAGACGAGCTAATTTTGGAAAAGACGAAAGAGATTATGAAAATATTAAATCTTGAATAAACTTTGGAATTCAACTTATCTCAAGATTGACTTAAGAAGTTCAAATTAAGACATGGAATTAAATCATTTTGATGTTTTGGGGAAAGTAGGTCAGTTGATGTACAAGATATGGAGAAGAAATTGGAGTCTGTAAGGGAAAAATAAATCAATTTACTATGAAAGGTATTTTCAGTATGGATGAAATATAATTGTTTTATAGGTTGCAACTTGATCACTCTTTTGCAACAAAGCAACTTGAAGGGAAAAAAAAACAAAGAAAGACTTACTATTGTTGTTTGTTGTAATAAAGATGACTCAGAAAAATTCCTCTATGGATCACTGGAAAGCTACAATGCACCGACATTTCATATAGCAACCGTGTCCACGTGTCGATGTCGAAAATGTGTCAAGGCAGTGTCCATAATTTCAAAAATTTTAAATATCCGTTCCTTATTTTGACAAGCATGCCAAGCTCGATTCCGGGGTTATGTCCATAATTTCAAAAAGTTTGGACATGCATTCCCTATTTCAACACGCCTATCAAGCTCAATTTTCAGCTTATTATTTATTATGCCCTGTTATTTAATATTATGAGTACTTGTTTTCATATAAAAAATAATAATTACAATATATATTTACAAATAAGCACAATATTTTTTAATATATATAAATATGCCTCTATGTTTTTATTATTTACACATATCCCTCACGTGTCAGTATTTTATATTTTTTGAAAATATCGTATCCTAGTGTCCATGTCGGCATTTCCCCCTGTCCGTGTATCGGTGTCCGTGCAATATAGCTGGAAAGTATGCAAAACCATGTTGCTTCAAGAATGTAAATATGAATTCTTTGAATTATTAATATCATGCCAACAAAAGATTATGGATGACTACAATGCTTTTTAACGAATATGTTCAATGGCTTGACAACAAAATGCAAGGAAAAAAATTCTCTTGGAGATAGATAATTGTCCCGCCCATCCAAAGAATATTAAAGGATTACAAAATGTTGAACTATTCTTTTTGCCACCCAACATGACATAAAAAATTCAACCATGTGATGTAAGGATAATAAGAAATTTTAAGATCCATTATCGTAGAAGATTTTATTGTAAACTTTTGGAGGGCTATGAATTGGGGCAAAACAATCCAAAAAAGATAAATATTTTGGATGCAATCAATTTTGCAGTCTCCACTTGGACAACAAATGTTTATGCAAAGACAATAGTGAATTGTTTTCTACATTACAAAATTTGTTCTATAGAAGAAATGACCTTAGAGAACTTAAATGGTCCTTTAGAAATATATTGATGAACTTAAGACGATAATCAATGATTTAAATTATTGTAATAAAATGGATATAAATTACCTATTGGATTATTCTAGTAAAAATGATATAAGTTTAAGAGTCTCCAGTTTAGAAAAAATTATTGTTAGCATCATTGAAAATCCTATTAATGATGAAGCTGACTATAGTTATAAAGATTTGATTTAATGTCTCATTTTAATCTTAAAAATACAAGTTTATCTTTGTATGATTAAGCTTTATTTGTCATGACAAATTCCACATGCTCTTTTATTGCATGAAGTTCTAACTTAATTCAGATAAATAAAAACCAACAAAGTATTCCATATTTTAATGGACAACAAAATGAATCCATGCTTAATTAGTCACAGTGATTTAGTTGTGCAGACACTTTTACCTAAATATCCATAGGCAATGGATTTATATAGTAGTAAATAAATATAAGACAAAATTTCATAAAGTTTGTAGGGTTTAGGATTTTATTTTTTGGGAACCATCTAGAAGCTTCAAGGTTTGGAGCATACATTCAAATAGTAGCTTTGGGTCAATAAATCTTGGATTCTTAATGCGTCATGTGACTTCCTCTTGTCAATGAAAAATGAAGGTTTTAATTCAAGATGACCAATTATGAAGTATAAACTGCTACATCTTTTTAAAATGGAAAGCAAAGTTATGCAGTAAGATTTAAGAATGCTTATTGAAGTGAACGAAAGATATACCTAATTATGTGTTGTGTTTATTTCAAATGTGCAATATATGGTCAAAACTTAAAACTATGGTTTCCTAAACAGATAATTTAATGAGTAGTGCTACTTATGCTTCTTGCATTCCTAATTCTCTTCACACTTGGACACATAGCACAATTTCAATCAAACTAGTTGTATTTATTCTAAAATAGATAAGGTCAATCTAACTCAAATCAAGTCACTTATGTAGTTATGATGAGAGTTGTGAATGAATAGAGCACAACGAGCTTTTTTCTAATTTAACAAAGTACATATCAAATTTTGTTCTTCCGTGTTTTCCTTTGTTAAAGAGTAGATGGCAACACCTACAATTGCTATGACAATGCCAATGCTAGTTTAAGTGGATATGTTATTGCTTGCACAACTATACATAGAATTGCTTGAGTTTCTAATATTAAGAGTTTTGATATCAAGTCTTGATATCAATTGTCTCACCTTTTCTCTACATGCAACTATTATATATGATCTATGGTTTGGTTTACATAGCATTTTATAATTTATAGATAACTCTCTATGATGTTTTTTTTTTATCACAATAAAATAGTTGATTGTAACAACAAATGAATGTCATCCAATTAAATTAACAAAGTCTAGTCACTTTTCTTTTACCTGTAGGCCATGTTACCAAATGCACAATTCTAAGGTTTATTTATCTATTATATTTGCAATTGCAACAACATAATTTTTAATGCATTAAAATGATTTTGAAGTTAAGAAACTCAAACGTTAAGACTTATTTCTATGCATAGGATATTACATGCCTTGAAACTAGAATCAACATAATAAAGAATTCAACAACCATTTTTCTTTTGCGTGAATGATGCAGAATAGGAAATCTTCATAACACCGATTCATGATTAGTTAAACAACTAGTAAAACTAAAGCACTTGAACTTACAACCATGCCTTAAAGATTTAAAATTTTTAACAATATATAGTAATATGAACTAAAAGACCTTATCATTGCTTTCTTTTGATACATGCTTTTGTAAGTAAATGCTATATTCAAAATCATTATACTTATGAAACTGGTCCAATTGAATGAGAGTTTAGTTAGTGATGCCATTGATAAACCTAGAGTGAAAGAGCATGCCAATGATATATAAGAAGTGTCAAAAATGGTTGTATGATGCAAAATTGTGTATTTTGGGAAGATGAAAACACCTCTAAGATCATAAAAAGAAAACTAGAAAAAAACAAAGACAATAATATTAACAATAACTACAGGGGCTAATGAAAGCAATAGAAATGATATAATCTAATGACTCAAAACAAACAAGGAAGCTGCAACATTGAAGAATAGCTCTAAAGCTACAAAAGCGTATATATATATATATATATATGTAAAATTGAATTCTTCGCTAGAAAATAAATAATTTGCCATGATAACAGCAAAAAATTAGCCTTAAAAACTTTGACTTTTATTTCATTCAAATTCACGTGCTAAAAGCAAATGCAACTAGAGTTAATAATGCCAAGAGCTCTTTATTAATTGGCTGATTAAGGAGGGGGAAATATGTTACTAATAAAGCAACAATCATAATATGCCCTGAAACAAATCAATATATAGTATTTATAGATAAATTACTACTCTTTTAGGGTGATCTATAGCCTAACAAACAAGGCAATATGCCACTCCCACAATATATATAATATTAAAATATGACTTCAAATAAAATTATCCTTGCATAATGTTGATAGTGATAGAAAGAACCATATTGGCAATGAATAATAACGGTAGGTGATATTAGTAATAGAGAGGAAGTGATGGTTGGTAAGATGATAATAGTGGAAAGATATGGTAATAGTATTTGCTAGTAGTATCAACAAGTGGTGGATAATAATAGTAGAGACAGATAAGGTGGATGGTGGTGTTGGTAAGTAGGATGGTAAGGGCAATCGATGGTGGTAATCAATAGTGATGGTAGAGGTTGGATAATGGTGGTCATAGTGTAGATAGATGTGTTAGTGGGTGGGCAGGTGGTGGTGGTTAACGATGATGGTAGCAATAAAGATGAGTTGGTATGGAATAAGATGGTGTTTGGTGATAGAGGAAATATGACACATTAATAGGGATGATAGTAGCAATGGTTGGTGATGATACTTATAAAAGTGATTACTAGTGGTGGAATTGTTAGGTTCAAAGGCAACAATGACGATTGCCACTGCCACATTGGTGGTGGTGCCAGTGGTGGTCGTTATCATTATATTAGCAATGAAAATGATGGTAGTGGGTCACCAGCCACATTAATGATGGTGGTAGTAGTAATAGTTATCACTATTATACCGACATGGATGATAGAGCTTAGAGGTCAAGAGGGGGTGAATTAGTTCTTAACAGATTTAAAATTAATTTTAGTTACTTAAAAAGTATTTTAAAAGAACAAGCAATTCAACATAATAATCCGTTTCCAAAAGAGTTGGTAGATTACAAAAGAGCAAACAGAAGTGATTTTCAGGATTTTTCAAAGTAAAGGCAGAAATTGCCTACCAAACAATTTAAAATATAAATTTGAATAATAAGTAGATGAGATGGGGCTAAAGAAACACAAACTTTTTTTTTTTATAGAGATTTAATTGTTTAAGAGAAATCCATCTTGGATCTACTTTTTTCTTCCCAAGATCTCACAAATCACTTAAGATATCCATCAGTTTTTAAGAGATACAACATCTCTTTTTTTCATACAACCTCTTTACAATATTGCATTTGTTCTTCTTATAAGAACTAAGCCAAGCTTTCTTACCAAAGCTATCACCTAGCTATTAATATCTTACCAAGAAAGAATCCCCTCTTTCTCTTAATCTCTAGCTAGCAAACACAAACCCTAGCTTGGCACTTCATAATGAAATCTTGATCTCTTTTTATAGTGGTTGTCTAATAACATTAAGACACACTAGCAATCTTGGAAGGAAGATTTATGTGACTTGTTAACTTTATTTTGACTCCAAATAGTCATATTTTAATTTGAATGTTTTCTAGCACAGAAGAATAACTAGCTGCTCTCTCAGTTTAGGCTTGGGTTGCTAGCCTATTAGGACCTTTCTAAATTTTGTCACATGTTAAAAAGTCTAAGTGCCTAGGAAGTAAGATAACATATACAAAAAGGTGAAACAAAAGAGTTGTTGTAAATGTCATGTTGTTTTTTGCTTTTATGCTTCTCAAGATTTAGTTTTCCAGTTAGAAAACCTTAATCAATTTAAACCTTGAACTTTACTAAGTATAAAACAAATTTCTATCATTCATCCTAAAGATTTGGGCCTTTTGAGCTAAAGTGGGTTGGATCAAATGCTTGGACCTTTTGAGTTGAATGGATTAAATTATATTTAGGTCTAAAAGTACAAATAAAAACATTTTTAATTTAGACTTATTTGACTTCTTGATGGAAATATTTATAGTAAATAATAATGAATGATAAAGAAATTAATATAATTTTTTTAACACACAATATTATATATATTAGCTATATTGAAACCTTTGAAAGCTGGGGATATCATATCCTAAACAGTTGTATTTCTACGGGATCAAATTTATATTTTGAAAAAAAAAAAAAAACTTGAAGTGGATGTCATGTTTGGCAGAAAGTATACAACTTAGCATTTGTTTTAGTTGATGAATTTGTTTTATATAGCTAAAAAAAGAGGGAAAAGATGAACATTAGGAGTGGGATTTAAACCTATCCAACCATAATCTTAATCTGGCGCCTTAGATTAACTCAACCATCTCAACTTGTTATTGTTAAAAATATCCTTTTTATGTTTTATGAAAATCTTTCATATTTTTCACAACAATAAACTTTGCTTTATTTACCTCCTCATATTATCTTATAATACAATAAAGTTTTATCATGTTAAATTTTAGGAATGAAGAACGAATAGAGAAACTGTCTTCATTTTCTAATAATAATATAATATTTAATTTCTTCTAATATGTTAAAAAAAAATAAGATAATACCACATAGTTATAAGAAAAGTAGCTTTCGATACCTTTTATGCAAAATAATTAAATTTATGCTAAGTTCATTGTTTGTGAATATATAATTTTCAAGCTTGCCAAAACAGATGGATGAGGCATGCGAGTTTCGCTTTGAATTTGCGACATAAAACTCATGTGTTTCCATTTAACTGACTTGTAATATTCTAGAATTGGAAAAAGAATAATAACAAGAATCGTAGTTAAAATATGTCAATAAAAGGATGTGCTTAGTATATCGTATTACACCTCATAGAATAAGTTAATACAATATATTATAAATTTATTAATCATTTAATTTAATCAGACTTGGTGGGTAGGATTAGAGAGTTGTCAAAATGGGTTGGGCCTGTTAGGTTGGCCCGTCCGGCCATGCAAATAGGTTGGGTTGGGTTGAGGTTTTACTGGCTTGTTTAGAAATGGATTTCTGAACCCGCTCCATTTGGGTTGCGGGTTGAGGTGGGTTGGGGGCGGGCTGGCCTTTTTTGACAATTTTACTTGAATTAGAGCTGTCAAAATAGGTTGGGCCCGTGGGTTGGCCCGCCCCACCATGCAAATGGGTTGGGTTGGGTTAAGATTTTACTGGCCCGTTTAGAAGTGGATTTCTGAGCCCGTCCTGTTTGGGTTGTGGGTTGAGGTGTGTCGGGGCGGGTTGGATCGGGTCAGTCTGTTTTGACAGCTCTAGATTAGACCATTAGATTATGATGCATAAATTATTTTAATTATTTTCCAATTTAACCCGTTGAAGATCATTGGCAAGGGCTGCCGTGGAGTTGGATGTTAAATTGGGAACTTCCTCCTCGTCTTTCATGGATGCTCCTTCCTCTCTGCATACCTATCACTGC
>JANHAO010030368.1:0-10162 GCA_026873985.1 Saraca asoca | reverse complement strand
GATTCCCCATTCATCCTTTCATCATTGATTTCTTAAATAAAATAAAGCTTAGCCTATTTCAGCTAATGCCAAACTCATATACTTCGTTGATTTCGCTGGTCCTCATTCACAAGGGCAATGGCCTCCCTCCACCGTCACCTGAAACCCTCAGTTACCTTTACGACCTAAGGTGTGCTAACTCCGAGGATGGGCTCTATTTCCTTCTGGCCAGACAGACATCTCATAAAAAGATCCTTCCACAGGAGGACATGAGGTGGAAGTCCCAAGCAGAACCCTATAAGTCCCGTTGGTTTTATATTTCATGCCCTTCGCTGAGATGTCTTAAAAATTTTGATTTTGTGCTCGTTTAGGGCAGGTGAGCTAGGAATAGATGAATTTGTTTAATTTTTTTATATCTGTCCTGGATTATGACTTGTTGTTCTAAATTTTAACCTCTTGTTCAACTTTTACAGACAGGACTGGTAGACGGCTAGCACTCGGGGTCAACGAGTTAGGGGTTCTAGATCGGTTCGCTTTGTCTAAGGATCTTTAGAATGATTTCAGGTTTGATGAAGACATTCTCTACTTCTTTAGGCTTGCCCCACCAATAAACACCGTAGTGACCAAGGAGGTAGGGATTTGTCAGCTGACAAAGGTTAAGCCTGCAAACTTTGATGAATACGACAAAATTATGGACTTGATCCTCAAAATGCCCCTATCGGATAGCGAGGATGAGGCTCCTTCAAGTCACGAAGTCATTTTGACCTAGATCGCTACGGATCAGCCCCCAGCTCCCGATGAGAGACCTGCCCCTGAAGCTGCAACAGCCATTGAGGCCAAAGCGATTTTGGCTGTCGCTAAGCAACCAACTATTGCTGTTGAGGTCTCTCTTCTAGAGTCGACCTCCCCTCCACGTCCTGGAGAAGTGGAGGCAACTAGTACTGTCAGTCCCTCTGGTCCTCCTCAAAAGAAATAGAGGATTGCCAAATTGAAGGAGAAGGTGACCTATCAAAACCCATCAGGAGTCAACCTCACAAAGCCATTGGCTAAGCCCGGCTCCGAAACAGAGGTGCATGCTCGGACACTTGTTGAAAACTTTGACAGGATTTTAGGCAATGACGGTAGGATCAATGCACTGGAGAGCGAGGACCTCTCCCTTGGGAGGCTAGCGGGATTCGTGACTCGGTAGGGTCTAACAGTAAGTGTTTTTTCCCACCTTAGCCATTTAATTTGTTATCAATTCTGACCTTGCTGCTCATTCCTACAGAATATGCTATCATTGATAAAGATTGTCACAATGTGCAAGGACTGGGACAGAGAGAAATTAGCTCTCATGGATGAGTTGGGGGCCCAATGAGCTGAGGTGCGGGGGCTTGGGGAGAAAACAAAGGAGTTAGAGGCTGCATTATCTCATGAGATGAAGCGTCACGAGGATATGGAGGTGAACTTCAGCCTCGCCACCAACAATCTTAATAAGGCAAAGATAAAGATGTACGAAGCCTAACCATAGCTATGAGAAATGAACAGGGTGGCGAATACCATCGAAGAGATGATAAGGGCTACAGAACAGTGGGCCAAGGCTTCTGCTAAAGAGGCGACGATGCTAAAGAAAGAGTTGCAACTTGTTAAGGAGAAAGCTGCAAAAGTTGAAGCCGAGATGTCTTCACATGTGGCAGAGACTGCTACCGATATGAGGAGGGCAACTCTTGCTTCATTCTTTTATACTCTATAGGAAAAGTACCCTAAGCTAGACTACTCCTTTTTTGGTCCCCAAGCTATTGAGGCGATAGAACAATGGAAAGCTCGAGCTGCAAGGAAAGGTCTTGGTGCCGAAAATAGTGTCCCTTCTATCGGAGTTATAGTCTAGGGAAAGGGTACCTCCCAACCTGCTAATGCTATTCTTGCACATGGTGCTTCCGACGTTTTAGCTCCTAGTCCTTAGCACATCGAAGGCTCAGCCCCTAAGGCCCTGCCCCCTTAGAGGAAGAATTGTATAACTTTTTCTCTTTTTGGTGCCCCTGGCACATGTTATGAACTTCATGAACAACCTGTATAATTTTATTGTAGTGAAGTCGAACTCTTTTTATCCTTATTATTTGTGTACTCGAATGCTTGGCTCTCATTTACTCATGCTCATACAAGAGTTAGACACGTTAGCTATTGTTGCATCGTATAGCATATAACTTAGCATAAAAATCTCCAATCTTATTCCAAAGAATTCAAAGAATTACATTCATATATACAATGAATCAACTATAAGGTGCCGAGACACTTATTGATAATAACGATAGAGGTGCTCGACATAGGGGAATTCTTCTCCATTCATATCCGCCAGATGGTAGGCTCCATCACTCACGATCCTTTTGATAATGTATGATCCTTCCCAATTTGGTCCCAAGGTCCCCTCACTGGATTTACGGGCCTCGGGGAGGATGAGGTGCAAGACGAGGTTACCGGGTTTGAACTTTTGAGGTCAAACTCTGCGATTATAATAACTCACTATCTGTTGCTGATAGGCTGCAACCTTGAGGCTAGCTCTTTCTCTCACTTCCTCTAAAAGGTCTAGGTTTGTATCGAGCAGTTAGTTATTATCTCCTGGGTCGAAAGTGACTCTTTGCTGTGTAGTGACCTCAAGTTTTGCAGGGATCATTACCTCACACCCATATACCATGGAGAAGGAGGTTTCCCCTATGGAGCTATAAGGCATGGTCCTATAGGCCCATAATACTGATTACAACTCATCTGCCTAGGCTCCCTTTCTAACCTTTAGCTTAGTCTTCAATATCTTTTTGATGATCTTGTTGATGGCTTCTACTTGCCCGTTGGCCTGCGGGTGGTCTATAGTTATGAAGCTCTTAAAAATCTTGAGGTTGTCGTAGAACTTGATGAACTATTCACTAGTGAACTGGGTCCCATTATCGGTGATGATCTGCTATGAGATCCCAAACCTGCAAATGATATTGTTCCATACAAACTTTTAGACCTTAGAGGATGAGATCTTAGCGAGTTCCTTTGCCTCTGCTCATTTGGTGAAGTAGTCAACAGCTACTATCGCACATTTACAATTTCCCCGTGCCTTGGGAAGTGCCCCGATTAGGTCTATCCCCCAAATTGCAAATGGCCATGGACTTGTCATCTGTATCAGGAAAGCTGGTGGGGCTCGCGGCACTTTCACAAATCTCTAGCACTTGTCGCAACTTTTGACGAGGTTGATAGCGTCCTGCTTCATTGTTGGCCAGCAAAATCCCTGTCGAAGGGCCTTCTATGCCAAGGACAGCTCCCCAGTGTGGTTTTTGCAATGCCCTGCATGAATCTCCTCCAGGACAGTGCTGCAATCTTCGCCATCTATGCATCTTAAAAGTGGGGTTGCAAACCCTCTACTTGGTAACTTCTCATTTTGCAAGTAGTCTAGGATTGGATTCATCCAGGAGTTCGGCACCTTGGCAATTGCCATGACAACATCTTGTCATTCGACACTTAGGGATGGAAGGAGCTCTATCAGGACCGCTCCTACAAGGTAAGGATCATCAAACAAGCCAAGGCATCAGCGTGTGCATTCTGGGCTCGTGGGATCTGAGTGATCTTGAATTGTTGAAAAGAGCCTAGCAACTCTTAGACTTTGTGGAGATATCTCATCATTTTTTCCCCTAGGCTTGGTATTCACCTTTTATTTGACAAACAATTAATTACGAGTCGCTAAAAATATTTATCCTCTTGGCATGCACCTCTCTGGCTAGTCATAAGCCTGCCAACAAAGCCTCATATTCAGCTTCATTATTCGTGGCCTGAAAGCCAAACCTCAAAGCACTGAAGACCTTATGTCCTTCCAGATTGATAAGAAGCATTCCTACTCCGGCCTTTTGATCACTAGACAACCTGTCAACGAGCAGTTCCCACCATGGCGCCTTAGGGACTTCTACCTCATTTTGAAAGGGGCCTATGAATTCGGCAATGAAATTAGCCAGTGCTTGCCCTTTAATAGCCATCCTGGGCTTATATTCAATGTCAAACTGTGCGAGCTCTATTGCCCATTTAAGCAGTCATCCTGAGGCGTCTGTCTTTTACAGAACTTGTCTCAGTGGGTACTGAGTGAGGACTCTAATGCTATGGGCCTGGAAATAGGGTCAAGTCCTTGAGGTGATAACCAGGCAATAGACGAGCTTCTCCATAGGCAAATATCTTGTCTCTGTGTCCAGTAGTCTCTTGCTCACATAGTAGATGGGGAGTTAAATTCCTCCCTCTTCTTGCATAAGCGCCGTGCTTAAGGCATGCTAGGATACACCTAAGTATACGGTCAATCTTTCACCCTCTTTTTGCTTAGAAAGGAGAGGTGCTTGCCCGAGATATGTTTTAAGTTCCTGAAATGTGACCTCACATTTAGGGGTCCATTCGTACCTCCTTGCCCTCTTGAGGATGTTGAAGAAGGGAACACATTTATCTGTTGCCTTAGATATGAATCTACTTAGCGTAGCAATCTGACCATTTAGGCTTTAGACGTCTTTTGGTCCTGCGGGAGAATGCATGTCAAGTAGTGCCCTAATTTTCTCTGGGTTCACTTCGATCCCTCTGTTATTAATGATAAAGCTAAGGAATTTGTCTGAGGCTACTCTAAACACACATTTGTGTGGGTTCAGCTTCATCCGATACCTTCTCAAGATTTGGAACATCTAGTCAAGGTCACAGACATGATCAACAAGCTGTTTGGATTTCACTAGCATGTTGTCTACATATACCTCCATAGTCTTGCCGATTTGTTCTCAAAACATCATGTTCACCAATCCCTGATAGGTTGCCCCCACATTTTTAAGTCCAAAGGGCATCACTTTGTAACAGTACAACCCGTGATCAGTGATGAACAAGGTATGCTTTTCATCCTGTGCGGCCATTGGCATTTGGGTATACCCTGAGTAAGCATCCATGAAGCTAAGCAGTTCATGTCCTGTAGTCGCATCCACTAGCTAGTCTATCTTTGACAAAGGGAAGCTATCTTTAAGGCATGTTTTGTTGAGATCAATGAAATCGATGCACGTTCTCCACTTCCCGTTCTTCTTTTTAACGAGTACAGGATTAGCCACCCAAGTGAGGTATCATGCTTCTCCAATGAAATTGTTCACTAGAAGCTTGTCCACCTTTTCCTTAAGTGTCATGTAGCATTCAACAGTCATCGGTCTTCTCTTCTGGAAAACTGATTTGGCCTGGGGGTCGATGTTTAGTCTGTATGACATTATGCTCAGATCGATACCCTCCATATCTTTGTGGCTCCAGGTAAAAACATCCATGTTTACTCTGAGAAAACCCATCAATTGTTCTTTCACATTGGGTGGTAGGCACTTCCCTAGCTTGAGGCATCTCTGCTCATCTGCTTCACTCACTCGTACGTCCTCCAGTTCCTCAACTGGCCCGATGGCTCATTCAGTATCCACCTCTCAAGGGTCAAGGTCATAGTTGACCCCTTTCTCGCTCGTCACTCAGGGCTCTCCCCTGGACATAGCATCTACTTTCTTCCATTGGACCCCGAGTTTGATTGCCTCCTCATAGCAGCGTCAGGCTACTTGTTGCTCTCCGCACGCACCCAATTCCACTCAGGGTAGGGAACTTGATGGTTAACATTTGAGTAGACGTTACCATGTTAAAATCGTTCATGGCAGGTCATCCCAGCACCATATTATAAGCTAAGGGATAGTCTATAATGAGAAAGTCCGCCATGATGGTCGCTTGCCTGTTGCGATCTCCCAGAGTTAGTAGGAGCTTGATCCATCCTACTGGGAGTATTCTACCTCTGGTGAAGCCATAGAGGGGCTCAGGTGATGGGTCCACCTGATTCTCATTCACACCCATCTGGTTGAAGCACCCTTTGTACATTATGTTCACGGAACTCCTAGTATCCACCATGATCCATCTTACTTCAGTGCTATTGTTCTTCACTCAGATGACTATTGCGTCGTTATGGGGGTAATAGACCCCTTGTGCATCCTCTTCCATGAAGGAAATACTATCGAAAGATATCCTGGCCTTCTTGGTGAGCCTTTCACGTTCCACATGACTCGTCAGAAGGACACAGCCTGCCGCTTGCATATAATGATCGTGCGATTAGTTTGAGGTCCCTATGATATGAGGTCCATCGTGTATGGTGAAGATTGTCCTAATAGATGGCACTTCCTCGTGCTCAAGAGTTTGATGGTGTTGCGGCGTAGGTTGTTAGGGACACAAGGGTCACTGCCCCTGGGGTCTCACCACATAATCTCTCAGGCAGCCTCTTTTAATGAGGTCTTCCATGGCATTTTTCAACACCCAGCAATATGATGTGATGTGCTCGACCTCGCTATGATAGGCACAAAACTTATTATGGTTCCTCTTCTCAATAGGGGTTTTCATTAGCCTGGGCCTGCCGAAGTCTTCGTTATCTCTCTCCGTCACATAGATCTTATCTGGCGCATCCGATAAGATAGTGTAGGTATCATAGCAACATGGATACTAAAATTGTTCACTTTGGGCCTTCTTTGCATTCCGACCTTTAGAACTCCCCTTTTGGTTGTCCTTGCTACTCCCGCCTTTATTCCTTTTCCTACCTCAGTTGGAGGTACTAGTTTCTTCTTTCTTGTTCGACTTTTTCATGTCGGAGGTTTCCTCCCCTCGGATCTCCTTGGTGGCTCGCTCATAAAATTCTCCCAGGCTCTTGACAGGGGACTTATATATGTCGTATAATTTTTCATCCTTTCGGAGTCTCGCTAAAATCATCATGAGGATACTCATTAGACGGATTGTCCACGTTATTGACTTCTTGTCAGAACCTGGTAATGTAATCCTTGAGCGATTCATCTTTTCATTGAAATATTGTAGCCAAATGGTAGGAGGGGGCGAGTTGTCTCTTCAGTGCTTTGTATTGATTAAGGAACTTCATTTGGCATTCTTCCCAGCTCCTTATACTACAAGCTGAAAGGCTTCTAAACCACATCTGTGGTACTTCTTCGAGCATGGCAGGGAAGACTCGGCATTTTACCAATGGATTGGAAGTTTGTAGGTCCATCTGGACGTTAAAAGCATCTAAGTGGCTGTAAGTATCACTTCCCCATTGTAGAGGGAGATGTTTAGGATCTTGAATCTACAAGGAAGGGGTTTCGCCTCGATCTGGCAGGAGAATGGAGTTCTTTCCTCATGTGACTCCCGGTTCCCCTAGGATGCAGAGTTCTTCTCCAATCATTCCATCCTCTAAAGCAATTCTTCAACCGTCGGATCTCATGACTTAGACCGTTGGTTG
This sequence comes from Saraca asoca, assembly GCA_026873985.1. Lineage (NCBI taxonomy): Eukaryota > Viridiplantae > Streptophyta > Magnoliopsida > Fabales > Fabaceae > Saraca > Saraca asoca. The sequence goes on along the minus strand of JANHAO010030368.1, from coordinate 2,925 downwards.
AAAGTCTTTTGACTCCTTTCTTCTCACTTACTGCGAGAGTATCAATCCGAAGTTCTGTGTTTCTTGTCACGCTCGTGATCGGACAGGTCACGATCCATCTCTCGCTCGCTGTCGATTTCATGCGAGCTCTCGCCCTTATACGAGCTCTCATATTGGGGATCATCCTCCCTATCCTCCCGATCCCGGTGAACCTCATACCTTAGTCGTGAATTGGATGAGCGCTACGAGCCAATTTGAGCCAATTCGATGATGATCGATCCTGGCTTGCTCTTCATGCTGAGGCCCTGACTGATGACATCTAGCCTCGGGTGTGACCACTTCATCCTGTCTTAGCGCACCTTGGGCATGCATTTGAGCCAATATTTGTACCATATCAGCTAGTTCCTTCATAGTATTCTCCAATGCTTCCTGGCACCGGTCAAGCGCCTCTTGGCGCTATTGCCAAATCTGAGCCCCATCAATTTCATGAACTATAGGTTAGTGTTGGACAAAGGAAATTGTGTTGGTGTTAGCAGCTGCCGTGGGAGCGACTGTGTTCCACTGTTGTGTCTGACCTTCGGGTTGGTCAGTTGGAACTTCTCCACTCCTGGTAGTTCTTCCTCTTGCCATTATGTTTGAAACAACTTATCAAAGGCCAAAAATGAAGAATGTGTAGTGGGGGCCCTCCTTCTAGTACCAAAATGTTGATACCAAAATTCGATCAATGAGTTAAGTTCAATGTTTCCCCTGATTGCGAGCTAAATATGGCAGAAAATAGTAGAAGGTAGTAAAGAAGAAGAAGAAACAACACCATGAGTTTATCATGATTCTGCTAAAGCCAGTTTGGCCCATACATCCATATTGATCTTTTATTATGCACTACAAGTTTTGGTTTTATAGGGTATGAATACAGCAATAGAATTCTCTAAATGAACAGTGCTCACTCTCAATACTGGTAGAGTTTCTGCATATATCTCTCCCCCTCTCCTTATGGTGACCCCCTCTTTCTATTTATAGAAAGGGGGAGGGTTACAAGTGGAATTTCATAAACAACAAAATAATTACTTCCACCGTTCGAGGCATTTAATGCTTGGCGTCAGATAATTAATGCTGGCAAATCATTGTCAAATTTTCAATGAGCTGATGTGTAAGTTTGGAGGCTGAACTGTCAGTAAGAAATGTGTGCCTTAGGTTACTGACTAGGTTCCTTACAGGTATTCGTTGTTAGTGGGCGAGCTGCAAGTTGAGCGGTCTACTGGCTTTGGCCGATCTCATCATCTGTACCTGGTCATTCCTCCAAAGATCATGGGTTCTTCGCTGAGGGGTCAGAAGTCTCTTCAGCAAGCTGCACCTTTTCTTTCATGACGTTGTGAGATGCCTCCAACTCATACCCGACAATCGAGGGTCCTCACCTAACGACCTCGAACTTCATCCTGGATCTCCACTGGTCTAAGTGGGCTTCCAATTGGACCTTGACCAACCTAAAACATACTTTCGGGAATCCATATAATAGTACCTATCCTTAGGCTTAATTTGAATTTGCCAAAACCCAGATTTCATATCAAATTTTGAAAATATTTTTGCAGAATGTAAGCGATTCAATAAAGACTTCTTATTAGGAATTGGATAACAAATCCATTGCAATGCTTTATTAAGAGGTTTGTAATTAATTACCAACCTTAGGGTTCCTCATTCAATCTATGCATTCTTATTGACATAAAATGCAGAATATGACCAGGGACTTTTGGACTTTCTTATTATTCCTTTTGATAAGAGATCATCAATTTCTTTTTTTACAATAGTCCAGAAGTTCTTAATTCATTTGAATTGGACAAGCTTTTGTAGGAATCTATCTTTCAGAAAAATCATTTTCATATAGTAATTCTACCATATGTTGTTTCCTTTCCCATAAGGCATTTGGTAAATCAAAACAAATTTGAGTTTGTATCTTATTTCCTAAAGCCTTTATTTTATTCTAAGCAACTGGATTTTGCAAGAGCTGTTCAGTTTTCTTATAAGAGTTTTTTCTGAAAAGAAATTAATTTGATTCTCCTTGATTTTTACTAAATTTAAGTCCTTGAAAATGGTTTTATGACAAACTAAAAAAGAATTTTCTCTCCTAAGTTATCTGTTTCTATACCTTTATTAGTAATTGAAAAACACATAATTTGTTGAATAAAAGGAGAACCTAAGATGATTCTGCTGGTCATATCTCTCACCAACAGGAAAGTTATTTCAATTTTAGAGGAAGAATTTGTGACAACCACATTTGATAATTTATATTAAATTTGAAGTTTAGATCCATTTGCAGATCTAAGTCCTTCTTTTGTTTTCTTAAAATATTTGGTTGGCACAAGTCTTTCTTGTATACAATTGAGATTAGCTCCTATGTCAAATAAGGGTACTGTCTCAATATTATACTTATTTTTGATAATTAATTTGATAGGAATATACCATTTCTGGATAGAAATACTAGAAGAGATTTTAAAAAGTTTTTGCGAATCATTTTCTTCTTGTATTTCTTCCTCTTTCTTTTCTTTTCCTTGTTGAAGAGATGAAAGGATTAACTCAAAATGTCGCTGCTTCTATTTTAATTCTTTCACTTTTGCTTTCAAAAGATTTAGCTTATGTTGCAAATCCTAAAGAGTTACAGGCTTACCTATTTCTGAACTAAACCTATCTAAGACATTTCTTAAATTGTATTTATCTACCTTAACAGATTTAGTTAGGGCAAGTCTTTCTAAAGACTATTTAAGTTTTTGAAGATAATCTCTCTTTTGCTCATCATCTGGTAATTGGGAGATAACTTCAATAAGAAGATCATGTTCTTTTGTAAGAACATTTATTTCCTTTCCAAAAGATGATGTATCTTCTATTTCAGAGGAACAACAATCCTCATGTTGAACCCCTTTACTATTTTCTATTTCTACTTCATCTACTTCTGGT
>JANHAO010030367.1:0-10162 GCA_026873985.1 Saraca asoca | reverse complement strand
ATGCGAGGGACAAAATTCCCTCTCTAAATCCCTCGCTAAATGGTTTATTTAGCGAGGGAACCGATATCCCTCGCTAATCACCCTCACTAAATGGCAGATTTCTAGTAGTGATTTCATTTTATAGTTTTGTTATTATACTATTTTCTTTATAATTAGTTCCTTCACTCTATTGTTATCTGTAATTAACTACATATCATCATTAATTTGGGAGTCTTCATATGCAATTATACAACGAGATAACATGACATGAACGAGTCATTTGCATAATGACTAATTGTTGTTGCTTAAAAGAAATTTTCAAATAGATACATTGAAATCAAATCCACTAGAATTAAAGATACATATGATTAAAATTATGTAGCTCAATTCTTTTAGTAATTTCATGAGTTTGGGGCTGTACATTTTAATTTTTATATCACAGTATTATACGAACTGACTAATATTTGTCACATAGGATAATTACATATGAAATCTCAAAATTGATTATGATAAAATGCAACAAACTTCTTGCACTTAGGGCTATATGCAAAAAATTTCCTTGACTTTTAAAAATGTGCAATTCACCTTCTTAAACCTTTTATATAATGTAAATAAAACCTTCCATTCATCCTTTAAGCTATGTTAAATTACTAAACACTTCATCAGATAAAAAAAAAATGTCTCCTTCCTTTCATCTATCATAGCCAAGTCAGTCTTTTTTACAAAGAAAATATATGATTTATTATTTTAATCCATTTGTTGCCATCACATAAGAATTTATCAACAGAGAGAATGTCGTGCCATGGGAATGATGGTTTTGAACCTCCTAAAACTCAAATTCATCTTAGTTTCCAGCAATAACACTTTTTTTTTCCTTTTTTCATTGCTACTTGATGTTTGGGATTAGGGTTGTAGGTGGTGTCCATAAAAATTTTCAAAACAAAGAAAGGGATGGCAATCTTGATTTTAAGAAAGGCGTGTGAAGATTTTTTGTTTCCAAAATAGAATGGCATTCAAGCAAAAGAGAATATAACTGTGAGTAATTAAAAAAAAGAAAGAAAGACAAGGTGAATTCAACAGATCCCATGGTATAATCCATGGGCATGGAGAGCAGATCTAGAGGTAAATGTAGGAAGAAGATAATTTTTTTTTATTCGATGGATTGGATGCCAATTTAATGGACTTTAAATTATATATGTATAGATGGAAGGTTTTACTTGCACCATGTATAAAGTTGAAGGAAAAATACACTTTATTCACTTATAGCATAGTTTTATTTTCAATTTATCTACCAATGATTCATACTATCGTAAAGAGGCAACCTGTAGTTTACACCATTAATACTTTGTCTACTTGTGTTACTTTTTCATTCAAATCTAATGGATTTTATCACATGCAAGTAACGTGTTTCCTAATTAGCTTTAATTTGTCCTTGATTGCACCTTATCATTCCTAATTTCCTCTTTTACCTAAATCTGAAACCCTAAAAAAATTTATCTTTGATTTTTAAGGTTTTGAATTTAAAAAAAAGAAAAAATTGAGAACAATAGGGTGCAATTAGTGTCAAATTATGACTAATTAAAAAATACATAACTGACATATGATAAAATCAATTAAATTTAGATGAAAAATTAATACAGATAAATAAAGTGTTAACAAGATAAATCATATTTTATTTCTTTACGATATTTTAAAATTATGAGTAGATAAACAAAAATTAGAATCATATCACATATAGATGGAGTACATTTTTCCCTAAAGTTTAAAGGGTGAATTGCACATTTTTATTTGCACCATATATAAAGTTTAAAGGTTTTTTACACATGGCACAAAATTGAGGAGGTTTATTACATTTTAGCCAGTTGATTATGTCAAAGAGTTGCTTACATACAAAATCAAACTCTAGGATTTAATTACAAAAAAAGTATAATGATAAAATTATAAATTGAAGCAAATTATAAATATGAAAAAAAAACTTAAGATTAAATTATTCTATCGCTCGTTATAGTTTTAAGTAACCCTAATTAAATATGTATTAGTTTAAAATTTTGAAATTAAATATTTACATTTAGTTTTCATTTTTAATTGAACATTTTCTATTTCTTTTTCATATGTGAGTAACCAGTGCACATAGGCAATACTTTGTTGATATAACTTAATAATTATTTATATAGAAATTTTATTTATATATTAAGTTATAAATAACTAAGAGCAAATTATGATATTCTATGTAATTATTTTATTTTTAAAAAAAATAATAAATAAATATCTCTCGTTATTAATAAATTATTATTCATGTGTACATAAATTATTAACAAAATTTTTAAAAAAATGACAAAAAATATATATAATTACAAACAAAAATGGCAAGAAAATGGTAAAATATATTTAATTAAAAATAAAAATAAATATAATAAACTTTTGAATCATAAAAATCCAATTAAAAATGAGTGAAAATATAAATACCAGTAAATAATTTAACCAAAATCAGCATTACTTATTTTATTGAGTATCGGGCGACTACTTTTACTGCGTGCACATCCCCACTGACATGCAGCGTCGGATCCAATACCCCGGAATTCTCCAGATGTACAAAAAAGCAGGCAAACAATGCAGAAGCGTGCGACACGTCGTCGTTTTCATCCCTCTTTGGAGTTTGGACCATTCCCCGCCAAATTGCCAATCATAACCACAAACTCCAAACCGCAAATCACGCTCCAATTCCAGCAACCTCACGTAAACATCACGAGCTCAATCTCACCTAAATCTGCCAACGTGTCCACTTTTCACTGGCCTAAATTCATAAGCCCAACAACCAATTTTGACTTTCGTCTTCCCTAACCAACCACATTAAACGCCCACCGTAAAATCGTAATCCTCAACCCCACACGATCATTAGCCGTAAAAGCACCCAAAAGCTCTCTCTGCCTCTGCGCTTTTCTCTGCTTTCTTCTTTGCTCTCACTTTTACTTCCTCTGTGGACCCGACTCGCCTCGACTCGCTCCATCTTTCCACCGAGTCGTGACTCGGTCATGCGACATCATCATCACACCCCCATCATCCTCGGTATTGCTTAAATTCCAGAATGAGTCCGTCTCGGAAGTCCAAGTTCGAGTTTTTAAGCAGCTTTAGCAGTGGATTCTTCTCTGAATTTCGCGTTTGCGTTCGCACTTGTAGCAATGGCGGAAACCCAGAAGGGAGCTGCCGATGGGGTACCCGGAACGCCGGGCATAAGGGAACTGAGGCACGAAACGGGCACCGAAAAGCTCGATGCCGGAGATGGGACGGCTGGAGCTCCGTGTCCAGGAATAAGGAGGGTGAATTGGAGGGCTGAAATTGATACTTCGCCGCCATTTGGATCGGTTAAGGAGGCTGTAACCCGTTTTGGTGGTAGCGGGCCTTGGTTACCGCTTTACAAGCTTGGAGAAGCTTTTGTAAGTTTTCAGTTCACAAATATTACTCTTTTTTTTTTTATAATTTGGCAGTTGTTTAGTTTCAAAGATAATTGAAGCATAAAAGCTGCTAAATTGATGATAATATTATATACACACACACACACACACAAGTGAATAGCGATTAGTGCTATAACAAAACCGTTTTTACCCCTTATAATTTGGGCTTGCATATCTAGTAAGACTTACCAATAAGTTCCTTTTTTGGCCTTGCCATCCTTCAACAGTGCATGCATTTTTGGTTTTATTCATGCCATTTATGGTGCATTTTCTGTAATATTATCATCCTCTTAGTTTATGAACTAATGAGAGGTTCCTGAATTTCAATAGTAGTGGCACTTGCATTCTTGCATTTCACATTCCCTCATAAGACACACTTGTATGCAGTGCACGATTTTATTACGCCATGCGTGCAAGTTGAAGGGTGTTGTGAGGGGTTGTGAAGTGCTGGTACCATTTTTTTCCACTCCTCCTCTTGTCAAAGATTAGCAAAAGGAAATATTTTCAAGATAAAAGTGTCAGGTTTAGTTTCAGCTTTGGTGATCTTGCAGCTTAGTCATGATAGTTCTTTCTGACTTGCTGGATATCTTGGACTATCTTGGAGAGTAGCGGAGTTCAGATAATCTAATGATGCAAAATTTCATATATCTATTATGCTTTCAAAAAAATTTATGTCAGATTCTGATATTTTGAACAGCATTGTGCATATTTCCCCAGAATTATGAATTAATACCAAGGAAATATCCACAAAATAACCCAGTGACTACTGAGAATAGTTCTATTTGTATTAGTTGTAAAATCCTTGTCATTTTCTCCTATTCACACATCACACCGCCTATGTATTATTTATCTGATCTAACATTGCATAGTTCTTTGTGTTATTGATACCCTGTCCTTGTGTTAGTTTTTTTTTTTTTTTTTCCTTTTGTTCTAATATAGAAAAATACTATTGCTAGCAGAACAGAATAGAAGAGTTTGACATAAAGAAAGTAGAGGAACAAGCAACTAAGTTGGAGAAGGATCTGATAGTGAAAGAACTTGAAACACTTGATGTGCTTGAAGAGCTGGGAGCTACCAAAAAGATAGTGGAGGAATTAAAGCAGCAGCTACAGAAAGAAGCATTGAAAAGTTTTGCAACTCCCGATGTCCATCCAAATGAACCTCTGGGGACTCCTGTTAACAAGGAGATGAATAAGGAAAATCACGGAAACATTGTCCACAACCAAGAACAGATGTGGCAAGGGTCAAGCCTTTGCTCCACGTCATCATCACCCGATATGATCTTAATGGAGTTAAAACAAGCTAAAGTGAATCTTGGCAAAACTATAAATGATCTTGGTACGATACAATCCTCTGTTGAATCATTGAATAAGAAGATGAAGAACGAGAAAATGTTTCTTGAGAGGACACGCGAGAAGCTAGCATCAAAGTTTGCTGCTGTCTCTGCTCATGAGAAGGCCCAAGAACAAACAAGACTGAATCGGCCAGCAGCTCCTCTAAAAACAGGTCCCACTTTTGATAACCCAGTAAATGTTAATATCACAGGGAGTTTAAGTTCTGAGACTGGACAGGACAATAGAATGGTTGAAACAAGAACATCCGAAGATTCAAGGCCTTTACCTCTGTATGAAGAGAATGGATTCAATATCAAGACTGCTGAGATGAGGTGGTTTGCAGCTAAAAAGATGGAAGAAGCTGCAAAGGCAGCAGAAGCAATGGCTCTTGCTGAATTCAAGTGTCTCTCTGGCTCTGGCTCTGATAGATCATCAGGATTTGCCCTGCCGGAACCTGAGAAAGTGACTTTTCCTTTAGGGTTGTGCTCTCCTCTAACCCCGAGGACTCAAATACCTGAGAAAGTGACTTTTCCTTTAGGATTGTGCTCTCCTCTTACCCCTAGAGCTCAAATACCCAACGAACTGGCCACAAAAAAGGTAATAGATACCAGGTTCCAAATCGATGAAACAAATGTTTCCAAACTGGCTATTTTGAAAAGGATGGAGGAGGCAACAAAAGAAATTCTACATAGCAAACAAGTCTTGACAGAGGCTTTGACCAGAGTTGAAAATGCAAACAAAAGACAACATGCTGTTGAAGAGTTGTTGCGCAGATGGATTCCTGAGAATGATCTAAAGGAACAAGCATATAACTCTATTAGGCAAAACAAGTTCCATGCACTTGGGAATTGCCCATATTCTCCTTTACCAGATGTGTCCAGGTCAAGGAGCAACAATCCCAAGCCTGTATTAAGACCAACGGTTTCAATGAGAGACGTACTCAGCAGAAAGCAAGCTCCTGAAGAATATGCTACAAGAATGGAAATGGAAGAGAATACTCAAAGACAGAAGGTAGCTTTAAGCCAAATGCTTCGTGCATTGAGAGAAGATATGACTGTTCCTCCAAAAACTGAGAAAGATGAAAGCAATCCCAAGCCGTACATGGCACAAAGAAAGAAGTTTGGATTCATTCAAATATCATTTCCCTTGGCAAAGCCCCATAAGAGACGGGCATGAACTTGAAGCCTAATGATTTCTTCTCATTCTTTATTGGTTCTTTTGTTGCATTTGCTTGTTAGTTGTGTAGAAGTTTGTGTTGGTGTTTGATATTGTAAAGGATTTGCTGCTTGAGTGATTGGTGTGCATTGTGCAACTAGCTTTGTCTGGCTGAGTATATATTATTGAACTGTTTGATGCATGAAAATGATGAGGACTGTATTTATGTGCTTATAATTCTCTGTAAGAATGTGTGTGTATTTATTGAGATTTGAAGGGTAGGTTCCAACCCAATATGTACAGAAGTGGCTCTTAGATAATGGTTTTGGTGGATGCTTTAGTGGTAAGGTAAGGTTGGAATGAACCCTTGGTGCAGCCCATGGTCAATCTTTCTACGGAATAGTGTTTATTTTTCATCATAAAAATGATTTCCTAGTTTCTATTTGTTTCGTAAATTTCATGTTGAAAATATGTTACATCATTAAGCACCTTCTTTTTTTTTTTTTTCAAATTCTCTTGACATGTGAATGGCATCTATATATTTTAAAGCAATAAAGTGCTATAATGATGTCTAATAAGTCCTTAATTGATGAAATTAAAACTTCCTTTTTAATTGGTTGTAATTAAATATTTAGTCTATTAAAGGTTACTATAAATTATTTTTTGAGGTGAGAATTTTTTTTTTTTTTGGCCATAGGTGAGAATTGTTGATTCTTGTACTTTAAATAAAATATAAACAAAAAATATACTTTATACTTTTAAAGTTTTTTAAGTAATAAATTATATCTCTAAATTGTAAAACTTATAAATTAAAAAATACTCTCTAAAATTTGGAAAAAAAAGAAAATGTTAATGAGATATTAATTTTAACTTTATACTAACTCATGCATTACATTTATTTTTCTTATAATTATTAGTTGCTCTCCAACAAGATAAAACGTGAATTGGAAGTCCTCGTCAAAATGTAAATTGTATAATCTAGATTTAGAATTGATACTTGTAAAATTTAATGTGTATATAGTTAAAATTCGTATTTCAATTAGAAATGAGACATTTAATGCATGTTTTGTACTTTATAGAAAGAGATGTATGACTTATCATGAAATATATACTACATACACTGTGGTTTGTAGTTAAAATCAATAGTGGTCTAAACTTAAAAAAAAAAAAATTAAAATTTTAAAATTTAAGAGGGTTATTTGTTATTCAGTCAAACCTTAAGGACCAAAGTGCATTTTTGACAGAAATAAAAGAACAAAAAGAGAAAAGATAATTTCTCCCTTGAGGAATTACAATATCTTTCAAAATTAATAGTTTTGTTGTATCATATACGACAATATCTTCACAAGGAAATGTATGACACGTGGAAGAATTTATTTTTTAGAAAAAAAAATTTAGCCAATAAACAATTGAAGCAAAATTTTTAAGAATGCGGTCCCTGAAAAATCTCTTTATTACAAGAAAGCAACTGATTGAATACAATCGAAAATGAGACTTGTAAGAGACAACAGTGGCTTCGATGGAGGATCAGTGTGGAGGAGCATCAGTCTCCGACGAACACTGGTTTAATCCGTGCTCTTCACCACTTCTTAGCTTGCGTGCACAATGGAAGAAGCAACGGCTAGCAGCAACAATAACTGGAGGCCATAGCAACAGTAGCTGGAGGCAATTTGGGCTGAGGTTCGACGAAGGTTGAAGGTTCTGGTGACAAGGAAGAGTTACTAAGAATCTTCAAGAAGATGAGAGAAGAAAATAGCGTTGGGAAAGGAATCAAGAAAGAAGTCTTCTACCAGGACGATAAGAAAGCGGAGAGAAGTGGATGGCATTGGCATAGGGAAAGAGGGAGTGAGAAAGCAAAAGAAAAAATAAAATAAAATTTGGTGGAAATAAATTTAGTGTAAAAAGATATTTAAGTTATACAAAAAAAAATAATTTAGAATAAATCTTTATAAGATTATAAAAGTTGTATACTCATTTTCTTCTAAATATCACTATATCTTCTAATTATAAAAAAATGATAAGTGAGAATAACTTTTAATTTTTTTCATTTTAATTTAAATCATAAATAAAATTTATTTATATATCTATTTTAATAATAAATTATTTATTTAAATTATTTATGATTAATTTTTAATTTTATTTTTAAAATTTTATTATTATTGAATTATTAATTTAATTTTTTAAATTATCAAATAATATATTAATTTCTATTTTTTATATTTAAATTATTTATTTATTTGAGTATCTTCATAACTATTTTAATATCATTGAAATGATTTTTAACTTATAAAAGTTAAAAATATTTTAATATATATTTTAGTAAGCTATATAATTTATAATTTGAATAATTTTAATAGTATATTTCTTATTTTTAAATTATAAATTATTTTAATAATTATTCTATATCCTTATTTTTTATGAAAATTATTTATTTCAAATAAAATTATTTAATAAAATTATCTATACTCAATTTTCAATCTAAAATCATTAATAAATTTTAATTTGAATTATTTCTATATATATTAAATAATTTATATATAGGTAAACAATTATATTTTTATAAAAAATCAAATATTTATCAACACATAATTAATAATATCTAATTATGATTTAGTAGATAATATCTATCTAAAAATTCTTACTTTTTTAAAAATTCTTACTTTTTAAATTTTTGTATTATCTTTAACGATTAAATATTAAATTTAATATTTTATAATTTTTTTTTAATTTTTATCACTTTTAAATACTTATCATAATTTCAATTTAAAATATTTATGAAACTTCATAAAAAAATATATTTCTAAAATATATATTTTTTAAAGATAATATATTAGTTATTATATTACATGAGTTCTTATTAATTAAATAGTTAAATCTTATTATGTAAAGCAGTTAATTTAAATTTTTAAATAAAATAATCTATAAATAAATTCATTTGAGTATTAATATATTAAGAAAATATTTTTGAAAAGATAAAAAAATTAAATAATAAATTTAACTAATTTAAAATATTAATGTAAGAACTTTATCAAATTAAAAGAAATATAATATTCCCTCACGATTAACATGAATATAATTATACTAATTAAATAGTTATCTAAGAGGTGAAAATGTGATGATAATATATCCATATTTGAATCCATTATAACTTATAATCGAAATTCATATTACAAATTTTTATCAAATAAAATTAATTAAATTCATATATCATACAAGATACAAACTAGTTAAGTAAAAAAAAGTGTGTTCAATTCAAATAAATTAGTGTAATAATTAAATATATGCATTAGATTTTTCTAACATTAAAACTCAAATCTATTTAGTACACACTTAGGCCCCGTATGGTTCAATCTGTGGAAACGAAAAGGGAATGAAATTAAATAAGAAAAGGAAAGTGAATGAAAACTATTACTTATTTGAACTGTTTGATTCGGTTAGGAAATGGAATCAGATTATTTGTTAATCCCTTTCTTACTGTTTGGTTTAATCATGAAATAAAATAATATTATTTATTATATTAATAACAAAAATTTTGAATAAAATATTAAAAATTATGATAAAATTTAAATGCATTCTGCACAAATGCATTCTACATAAGTGCACAAATGTATTCTGCATGAAAGCATCCTGCATTCTACATTCTGTATTCTGTATGAAAATTTTGCATTCTGCATTCTACTGCATTTTGCATTCTGCATAAGTACAAAAATGCATTCTGCATGAAAGCATTTTACATTCTGCACAAATGCAATTATCACCAAGGAAAAGGATACATAAGATATTCCAACAACACAGTAAGGTAATTAAATTATAGATTGTCAAATAAGATGTAGATTCTTAAATACTTACTTATATTATCATGTCATAGTTTCAAATTATCTCACAGAACAATCATTCATTGACTGAAGTGAAGTACATGTCTATTAACCCAAACAACCAAAATAACCTATCATCTAATAGTAACTATAGAACTAATTCTTCTTAAGAAAGTATAACACACATTGCTTCTTCAAATTAAGCGGAGCTTGATAGAAATAAGAATACACAAAAAAACATCATGTTATAAAAAATCTATCGATAAATAATATCAAACAATTATAATATAAATAGTACAAGGAGTAAAATTAAAACATATTCTTAACAAGATACAAGAATACCAAATCATAACATATCCAAGGTTACAACTGGAAAATGCTACCACATAACCCAAACTAATAATAATCATTGTTCATTCCTAGCTCT
>JANHAO010030366.1:0-10163 GCA_026873985.1 Saraca asoca | reverse complement strand
AGCAGCGGAACTTTTTTGATTTCCGTGCAAATGGCCTCCTTTCCTTTCCTTTCCGCGCAACTTCTGCGCAAACAAGCAGGGGGTTCCAGATCTATAAATCATTTAATTATATTTGAGTAATAATGTAGCATTTATTTAAAAGACATATATATTAAAATTTTATTAATTTTAAATTATTGATAACTATACACTGTAGGTATGAAAATCTTATCCTTAGATGATTAGGGTATTATGAGAAGAAAAATTTAAACTTTTTTTACCTTTATATTAGAGAGATTCAGATAACATGAAGAATTAATTGATTAGATGTTAAGAAAAATATTATGAATATATATTTTTGTGACAGAGGATAAGAGGGAATTCCCACTTCCTCTTTATGAAAATTTGATGTTTTTATAAATTTAATAATTTTATATCATTTCTTCTAGAAAATGAAATATTATATACGGTGAAATGATTTACTTGTTAAGCTTTTTTTTTTTTTTTTAAATTTGTGAAAAATAAAAAATATGTTTAAATGATTAAAAATAAAAAATGCATTTCTCTATTTTCTAATTTTTCATTTTCTAACGTATAATTAATTATAAAAAAGTTTTAAAACAATTTTTCATATTTTGATTAAAAAAAAACTCTAATTTTTTAGCAGAAAACACATGTTTTATAACATTTTTTTTTTAAAAAACTAACAGGTTGAATTCTCATTAAAAATATTTTTTTTTAATCAAATGACAACCTTTACTTTTTAATCTAAATATTAACCTAAAAAACTGTTTTGTTAACAAATATTTTGAATACAATTCTTACGTAAATATATGTCTAATATTAAGAAAAAAAAATAATATTGTTTTTCTAAATGGTAGTAAAGAATTTTTTTTTTAAAAAATTTGATTCCTACGGTTTAACCAGTTCAGCAATTTTTTTTAAATTAATTTTAAGAATTAGCTAAATAAAAAAACACAACTAATTCATTTTTTTTAATTAAATCATCGATTCGATCCGATCTGATATTTTAATCATTGATTAATGCTATTATATTTCAAATGCTTGTTTTTGTTGGTGTTATCACTGTAATGTTATCAATGTAAGAATTATAAGGGTAGATATATCTCCTTTGTGCATTAACCACAAAAGATACAATGAGTTCCGTAAGCCGTTGTGTAAGAATGACCTTTGAAAGTGAAAGAACATGAAATGCGTTCTAAACGATTAATACAAATAGAATTAGCGTAAGGCTGTAAGTTTGTGATGACAAAATTCAATGATTGGATAAGAAGCTATGACTTACACCATTTTGCTTATGATGTTCACACAATTGATGTGAGAGACAATGTCCTTCGGAAGCATGACTCAAGATATATTCGTCTACTCTTTTTTTTTTTTTTAATAATTCTTATTTTTACATCTCTTCATAAAATAATTGTGATCTACAGTAATTGTGATCTACAGTAAATTTTTATTATTTGTGAAAAAAAAATGTAAAGATATATAGAATGAGTGTTAGAAAAATGAAACTAGTAAGAACTTTATTGTTTTAATGTAATGTTTGTATCTCTTTTGATTTGGAAATTACTTCTATAAAGTCCTATTATATAATCAGTGTTAACTTCAAATTAAAATATAAGATTTTAACTCTCACTTTTGACTTACAAAAAATATTTAATTAACCTTAAAATAAGTAGCAAAGTTAAGTGATAAAAGGAACAAAGGTCTCATTCGGGGTATCAAGCATTCAATTATTGGTGAGATTTAACAGATAAATAATGTCAATGTCTTTATATGATCCAAATAATGAGACAGGTGATGTGTATGGATTATGTTGAAGAGAAGAGAGAACTGCTCGAGGCAATACTCAAAGATAGGCAACTTTCCAACCTTCCCAAGATCACACAGGTATATATGTTCATCATGATTGACTAAATAATACAAAAAAAAAAAAAATCAAACAGATGATTTAATAAAATTTCAAACGAATTTATTAATCGTTGACATTCAAACTTATGAATTGATCACACAAAATTCTTAGGATGAAACAAACTTTAAATCTTAAATCCTAAAACGTTTACTCGAAGTTATATTTCTGTTTTTATTTCTATGATACTTACACATTTGATTTACACTGTTGAATCAGCCTACATTAATTGTATGGGGAGAGCAAGATCAAGTATTCCCTGTGGAATTAGGCTACAGATTACAAAGGTGAGGCTTCATTTTTAATTAGTGTAATTTAAAGTATGATTTGGTTTATAGTTTATACTTTGAAATTAACATGATGCTAATTATGAGAATAATGAATGTGTTGGGAAGTGCAGACACATAGGGGAAAGTGCCCAGATTGCAATAATAAAGAATGCAGGACATGCAGTGAACTTGGAAAAGGCCAAAGAGTTTGCCAAGCAATTGAAGTCCTTCCTTAATATTGATTCACAGTCATGCCCTTCCTCACCCACCTCCAGGGAACAAAGTCTAAGATTTCTGAGTTGAGAAATTAATCATTTTAATTAATTTCTTTCATCTAGCTAGCTTGCCACATGCTAAATAGTGGTCATTATATATATATATATATATATATTTACACTAACTCTTACACATATGATGTAGAATGGAATCATAAGATCAAAACATCATATCATACATGTTAATACAATGTTTTTATACATATTCTTGATTGTAATTGTTTCTTTCATTATTTAACTCCTATGTTGCGCGGACACCGATACACAGACACGGATATGGGAATGCGATATTTTAAAAAAATATAGGATACCAACACGTGGGGGATATATGTAAATAATAAAAATATAAGGATATATTTGTAAATATTAAAAAATATTATACTTATTTATAAATATATATATTGTAATTATTATTTTTTTATATGAAAATAAGTACTTATAATATTAAATAACATGACATAATAAATAATAAATTGAGAATCGAGCTTGACACGCGTGTTGAAATAGGAAATGTATGTCTGAACTTTTTGAAATTATGAACACAGCCCCGGAATTAAGCTTGACACGCGTGTCGAAATAGGGAATAGTTGTCTGAACTTTTTAAAATTATGGACACGGTCCTGACACGTTTCGTGTCGGTGTCGATGAGTATCGGTGTCGGAAACGACACCAACACGCGAATACAACTGTTATATGAAGTGTCAATGCATCGTAGTTTAACCCCAATGAATTAGTTTAGTGATTGTACGCCGAGTTTAAAATATGAGATAACGTGTATATAATAAATTTTTTTTTTATGAATTGACAATTATGTTGTAAAGGATTTGTTCAAAAATCTTTAAAGACTTGTTCATAAAAATGAATTAATCAAAATTATAAGTTATAATTTTAAAATTATTGTGAATATTTTTTGTTTGATTGTAGCAATATGATATTTCAAAATTTGCAGACTCCATAAATAATTTTTTATTAACTTTTGGACTCACTTGATGTAGTTATAGTTAGGCCTTCTATTTGTTCACAAAGGGTGTTTGATAAATACTTTTTAACTTATTTGAGTGATTTTAATGAATTGATCAGGTTAATTTGATAATTTATATATTTGATAAACAAATTTTTTAATTAGCGGATACAAGTTGAACTTCCAATCCACCGATTTGAAAAAAGATAATGAATTTGTATTTAGTATGAAAAAAGGTACTATTGACGGTGGAATCTGATCGTTCAAGAAAGTGTAGAGACCGAATCTAGCCAACCAAAAGGTTCAATGAACCTCGAACTGCAATCTGGTTGAGTATGAAAGAGTGAGATGGAGGAAGAGAAAGAACAGAGAGAGAAGATACTGGGAGTTTTAACGTGATTTGGCTAAAGTCAGTTGCTAACCCCCACGTCTATGATAATATTATTTCTTAGAGAATTTGTTGAGCGTAATATTTTTACAGTGGGTTCTCTCTAGAATCGGCATCTCTTTGTACAATAATTTCAATCCCTATTTATAATTGCTAGGGTATACAATCTTAATGTGCTTCAGAAAAGAAAAATAATAAAATAATTGTAAGTTAGTTCATGTAAGTTAATGTATCCAAGTTGGCCATGCAAATTGAAATCTGTAAGTTGGTCCCCATTCTTGGGTTTAACCATAATGAGTTTTCTAGAAAATGACTGAGTTGGCATGTTTCGACCAGCGAGCTGGAGCTCGTTGTTAATCGACCTGGAGTTACTACCTTTATCCTGCGATCTGAGCTCGTGCCTGGCGATCTAGTGCTTTGTCCATTGACCTCAATTTTGGACAAACTGGGCCTCTTCCAGTTGGACTCATCTATTGGGCTTTTGCCAGCCTATTTTGCATAATTCCAAAAATACCCATAACATTAGCCCCCAACTCTTAGTTCATTTTATGGACTCAAAGTTATAGTTTGCTCACAAAAGTCTATACTTACAGTCTGCAGTGTTGTCATTTCAGACTTCTATCTCATCATATTATCTGTGCTAGGCCATGCATTAAATGCTCATTTTTCATATTCATTGGTGTGGCAGTGACCAAGCCTTTTTTTTTTTCACTGGATAGTTAGATTGAGGGCTGCTGATAAGCTTTTCAAATCTGTTGGTGAGGCTAGGTTGCCTATAAAAATGAGAATAGCCTTTTTCTTTGTTTCTTAAGGTTCAAAGGTTTGATGGCCTTGTTGGCTGAGTTCTCCATGTCTTTAATGGTCTAGTTCTTTGGCGTGTCGATTCGAGGCGCATATGGCTTACTACATAGGAAGTTCCCATGGACAATTCCTCTCTAAGGATTCTGGGAAGTTATGTAAAAATTTCATATCCTCCCCATGGTGCTGATGAATTCAGCTTTTTTATCTTTGTTCTTTTGCCTCCTTGCAAGGTGATCTACTCATTCAATTTTTTAGAATGCATTGGGGGAAATAAGGCTAAGGGAAGAGCTTTTAACTTAGGAGTAGGATAAGAAAAAGCTTGAGCAGTCAACTTGCTTGTTGATCCTCCAGTCCACTATGGTTTAATTCTTTGAAGCCAGCTTTCCTTTTAAGATATGATAGCTATAGGCTTGTTTTGATTTATATTCTTGGATCTTTATGTGTACATTTACCTCGTTGAAAGAGGTTTTTAATAAATTTTGCATAATATTCTTGTTTTTCCAAGTATGCCATATTGGTTATTTAGTAGGTTGCAAATGATAACATATAGGTTGATGTGAATGACTTCCTACAAATCATAACTTGATAAACGTTAGATAAAATGAATGCCCCGATAAGTCAATCGACCTTGGTTAGCATGTTTTGACAAATAATAGTTGAGCACTAAGTAGGTCGTATATGTTAATATAAATTGACCTCAGCTAGTAAATCATGACTCAAAGGATATATGCCATGTTGAATGGCCAGTGGATCGTACAAATACATAGCTGGTTGCATGAATACAGTACTGAGTAGTAGATCGCATGCATGCGATGCCAAAAAGTAGGTCGCATATATACGTTTGCCAAATAGTAGGTCACATGAAAGCTACGCCTTAATTTGTATAAGTTAAATGCTGAGATAGGTTGTATGAGAACTGTGCCTTAATTTGCATAAGTTGAACGCTGAGATAGGTCGCATGAGAGCTGCACCTTCAACTATTATGTCGCATGAAAGCTACAATTTAATTAGCATAAATGCCCAAGTAGGTCGTAAAAGAGCTGTGCCTTCAATATGACAAGTAGGTTGCGTCATAGCAATCGTGTTGCTCAATGGGTCACACCATAGTAATCTTGTTGTTCAGTGCCACAACAATCTCATTGGGCACGAGTCTTGGCTTTGGCTCCTCTAATCAGGATTAGAAGATTGAGCTGACATTTAATGAAAATATGACTATATATGTCTTGCATTTTGAGCTCGTGGAACTTTGGTTCCATTTATTGAGTAATAAGCTTTATTCCCAAGTCTTCCTTGACGATGTTTGGGCCTTTTCAATCTGGACCTAGTGTTCCGTTACTAGCCTTGTGAGCTTGGGGAGAATAGGGTGTAGTACGAGATCATTGATAATGTAGTTCGAATTTAGACCTTCCTGTGTAATACTTTGTTGAAAACTAGTAAACACAAACATAAAAATGTGAAGAGAAACTTTGGTGCTTTTATTAATTCCTAATTAACATTACAGAGTTTGAAGTACTAGAGCTGTTATTGTTGTTATTGCTGGGACTACTGAGATTGTGGTGCAAGTTGTATCACATAGTCTCTTAAGCGACCTCTTTTGATCAAATCTTCAATCACATCTTTGAGTGCTCAGCGTTCCAAAGTATTATGCCTGACCTTGTTGTGGTAGGCACAAAACCTATATGTGTCCCTGAGCTTGTTGGAGGCCCTAAAAGGTTTGGGTTTCCTGAAGTCTTCCCTGTCTCTTTTCATTGCAAATATCCTATCTAAAGTGTCAGATAGAATGTTGTAGCTATCATGGTGAACTTGATGCTGAGGTTGCTCAATCATGGCCTTTTTTATAGGCTAACTATCAAAGCTATCCTTGCCATTTCCATGTCCTTTTCTTATTTTGATTGGAGCTGTTTACCTTATCCTTATGATTTGACTTCTTTAGGCCAAAGGTCTCCTCCCACCTGATCTGCTTGGTAGCTTGTTCATAAAATTTACCCAGGTCCCTTACTGGAGACTTGTATATGTTCTCATATAACTTTCCATCCTTGCGGAATCCCGCTGAGATCACTGTTAAGATACTTTCATCAGATGGATTCTTTACATTGTTGACCTTGTGCCTAAATCGAGTGATGTAGTCTTTTAGTGATTCATTTTTCTACTGAAAAACTATTGTGAGGTGGCAAGATGGTGCGAGTTACCTTCTTAGTACCTTATATTGGCTAATGAATTTCTTTTGGCATTAATCTCAACTATGAATGCTGTGAGCTAGGAGACTCCTGAACCACATTCGATGTATGTCCCTAAGAGTGGTTAGGAAGGCACGACATTTAACCAGTGGATTAGTTGTTTGAAGATCCATTTGTACATTAAATGCATCTTGGTGGTCGTATGGATTACTATCCCCATTATATTGTGAGATCGTGGGGGTTTTGAATTTGTGAGGGAGAGGTTGCGTCTCTATCTCTCTAGTGAAAGGAGTCCTCTCCTCGTATTGGTCTTGGCTATTTTGAGTTCAAGGGCATCCCTCTAATTGTTTTACTTTTTGGAGCAGCTTTTCTACCACCAAGTCTTGTATCTTGGATCTCTAACTAGAGGTTTTTTAGCTCCTTTTACCTCTTTGGTTGAGTGTGTCCCTAGCTAGACCTATTCGAGCCTTCCACTTGATGTGAGCTTTCACATCACTAATCATCATGGTCTTCATGAGCTCGGTGAACCTCTGATCTTATTCATGAGTGGGAGGAGCAAGTTGAATCAGTGCGTCACGATTCCCTTCTAGGTGTAGTGACCTGACCCTGCTTTTGCATACCCAAGGCTTGTGCCTATGTTTGTACCCAAACCACCTTAGTCAGTTCTTTTATTGTGTTCTCAAACGTTTCCTAATGTTGGCATCTCGTTTGCATTTTGTTAGTCCTGGAAACAATAACAGCAGGTTAGTGGTGGTCTGTGGGGGACAAGTTAGTGGCGATACCTATAGCAAGAATACTGGAAATGTCTACTACTAGAAAGGCTGGTTCCTGCTGTTGTTGAACGTGACCTTTCGGCCTGTCAACCGAAGTGTTTGAACTTCTGGTAGTTCTTCCTCTAGCCATTATAGTTAGATAGAAATTCAACCAGGATGTAGACTGGACCCTCCTTCTAATGCCAAAATATTGACGGTGGACTCTAGTTGATCAAGAAAGTGTAGAAACTAAATCCAATCAACCAAAAGGTTCAATGGACCCCAAACTGCAATCCAGTTGAGCATGAAAGAGTGAGATGGAGGAAGAGGAAGAATAGAGAGAGAAAACATCAGGAATTTTGACGTGGTTCAACTAAAGTTAGTTGTTGACTCCTACGTCCATGATAGTATTATTTCTTAGAGAATTTGCTGAGCATAATATTTTTACAATGGATTCTTTCTAGAATCGGCCTCTCTTTGTACAATAATTTCAATTCCTATTTATAGTTATTGGGATGTATAATCTTAGTGTGTTCCGGAAAAGAAAATAATAAAAAAATTACAAGTTGGTTCTTGTACGTTGATGTATCCAAGTTGGCCATGCAAGTTGATATCTGCAAGTTAGTCCCATTTTCAGGTTTAACCACAGTGAGTTTTCTAAAAATGACTGAGGTGGCATGTTTCGACCAGCGAGTTAGAGCTCATTGTCAATCGACCTGGAGTTATTGCCTTTATCCTGCAATCTGAGCTCACGCTTAGCAATCTGGTGCCTTTGTCCAACGACCTTAGTTTTGGACAAGTTGAGCTTCTTCTTGTTGGACTTGTCTGCTAGGCTTCTGCCAGCCTATTTTGCATGATTCCAAAAATACCCATAACAAGTACCTCTATTCATGAGTTATACAATTTTTGATGCTTTGTCTTTGAAGTATATAATTTATTTTTAAAGAAAAATCTAATAAGTATAATAAATTATAATTATTTATTTCTTAATGAAAAATCTAATATATTATAATTATTCAATGAAAAATCTAATAAATATAATACATTATGATTATTTAAATCGTAAAGGAAAATTTAATAAATAAATAACACAAAATTAACAATTATATCCTTAAAGTTGTAAGGTACTGATAAAATGATTCCTGAATTATAAACATGGTTATAATAATCTCTAAATAATATTTCATCTATACAATTACATCCTTCCATATGTATAATTTCATTCTTGTACAATATGATGGAAGGGACGAAAATGTGTTAACAGAATATTATTTATGGATTACAATGCCACTTTGTAACCTAGGAACCATTTTGTCAACATCTTACAATTTTAGAAATAAAATTATTAATTTTGTCAATAAAAAATTATAATGATCTATTTTTTTAGAAGAAAATTTAATTTGATAAATAATATATAAATTCTAAAAATATCATTTTAATAAAAAAATCCTCAAATAAATTATAAAATATATTCATATCCTTATTTATCATCTTATATATAAATAGTTAATAATAAACAATTGATTTTTACAAAACATCTCTATACAAACGTTTAATACTATTAACTAGTTAAATCAATTAATACAATCAATTATTAACTAATTGTTAATACAATCAGCTAACTATTAATGTAATTCGCTAATTACCAAATGGAATCATGGTGTATTTTTAAGGTGTCATTGTTAGAAAGATATAAATCCGACACATAACATTAACAGTAGACAAATGAGAAGTTAGAAAATTAAGTTTGATCATCTCTTTATCTAGTAGGGCAAAATCCATTCTAGATGAGAGAAGCCAATTCAAGTTTAAGAATCCCAATGCTCATCAATTAAGAAGTACAGACACTCACATATGAGACTAGACATGACATGATACGGATACATCGACATGGTAAAGTATAAAAAACACATAACATAATATAATATATACATATATAAAACATAAAATAATCTTAAGATATGTATTTAAAGTGATTTATAATCTTCATTATCATTTTTTTTACTAATACATGTAAAACTTATATTGATAAAATTTTTATAACAAAAAAGCGATTTATAAAAATAGATAACAAAAAGTATTAAAATCTAAAGTGAAAATTAAAATTTTAACTGATTCATAAATTTTATAACAATACAATCCAATCATCAAGATTTTGAAACATAGGAAGGAAGAGGACTAACTTATGTAAGAAATCAAAGTTGTTTCCCCTTTGTTTCTTTATTCCCCCCCGGACAACACAATCAGAATTGTTTCACCTTTCATTCGCAACTTTGGTTCTCTGTTTTTTGAGTTCTCTATCTCTAGTGATCTTCAACAACTTTGGCAAGAATTTGCATCACTTTTTGAAACTCCTAAAGGGCTCCCTCCCAACAGACCTCAAGACCATAAAATCCTATTAAAGGATAAGTCCGTGACAATCAAGGTTTGACCTTATAAACACCCTTCTATTTAGAAGGATGAATTAGAAAAATAATTAAATGGTATCATCAGAAATAATAATAGCTCATTTGCTTCCCTTTTTGTTATGGTAAAAAAAATTAAAGTGTTAGAATAAAATTCAACATATATGGGGCCACACATGTAAACATTAAAATATATGACCATTATTTAATAAGCCTAAATAAAGTG
>JANHAO010030365.1:0-10163 GCA_026873985.1 Saraca asoca | reverse complement strand
AAAATCAGTAGAGTATTCAAAATGTTTACATAATTTACAAAAATTATAGAAATTTAAAAGATAGTCCTGATAGTAGGAGACTGCTTTTGCTCAGGATTCTACCAAGATGGTCCAAGGTCCTATTTGGAAGGCTGCACAACATAGCCATGCAAGCAACCTATTTTGATAAAATCTTTGATAGCATCTCTCAGCACCCAGCACTCTGAGGTAACATGCCTGAACTCATTGTGGTACACATAGAATTTTCCACAGTTGAGTTTGGACTTACTAGGAGTCTTCAAGGGTGAAGGCTTTTTGAAATCCTCTTTGTCCCTTTCCATCACAAAAATCTTGTCTTGGGCATCTAACAAGATGCTATAGGTGCTGTGATGACTTGAAAATAGGGGTCGTTCAACCTTATCTTTCTTAGTGAGCTATGGATCGAGGCTGTCATTTTTTCTTCCACAGTTACTCTTCTTCTTACTTTGGGTCGAGCTACTCACCTCAAGCTTCTATGAATTGAAAGTTTCATCCCATCTGATCTGTTTTGCGGCTTGCTCATAAAACTCACCCAGGTTGCTAACTAGGGACTTGTACAATCTTTTAAATAGCTTTTCGTCTCTGTGAAGTCCCGCTAAGATGGCAGACAGGATGGCCTCATCTGAGGGCTTTTCTACATTATTGAGCTCGCGTCTGAAGCGGGCAATGTAATCTTTCAAAGTTTCATGCTTACTCTGGAAGACCATGGTGAGATGGCATAGGGGTGTGAGTTGTTTCTTCAGTGCTATATACTGGTCAATGAACTTGTCCTGACACTTCTCCCAATTGCTAATGCTACGAGTTGGGAGGCTTCTGAACCACATTCAAGGGACTTCACCCAAAGTAGCAGGAAAAATGTGACACCTAATTAAGGAGTTGCAAGTTTGGAGGTCCATCTAGATGTTGAACAGGTCTAGATGGTTGTACGGGTCGTTATCTTTGTCATATAGTGGAATGGTTAGAACTTTAAGCTTGTACGAGAGGGAATCCTCCTCAATTTCCCTAGAGAAATGGGTTCTCTCCCTAAAGTGACCTTGGTCATTTCGAGTTTGAGGGTGCTCCTTCAAATGCTTGACTCTTTGAAGGAGATCTTCCACCAAAACATCCAAGCCCCCCAGTCATTGGCTAGAGACTTGGTGGTTTGGTTCACTTTTCCAGCCATATGGATGGCGATTCGAAGTTTGCTCTTAGTCAGTTTCACCAGATCATCTAACTTCGAGTGTAGCAGTCTTAGCCCGTCCTTGCACATTCTAAGCTTGTGTTTGCACTAATTGTGACTATTTTAGCCAGCTTTCCTATCATGTGTTCAAGCTTTTCCTGACGTTGAAGATAGGCTTGTAATCCATCAGTGCCATTGGCGGTAGGAACTAGTTGTATAGAGTTGGCTGAAGGGATGCCAGTGGTTGCTCCGATGACTGGAGCGGTGGATGAGTCCACCATCGAGACATAACCTTCTGGAAGATGAGGTTGCATGTTTGAAGCTCTGGTGGCTCTTCGTTTAGCCATTGTAGCAGGAAACGAACCAGAACAGGTGAGATCCCCACAGACGGAGCACAAAATATTGACATTAGGTTTTGGTATTGAGCCAAACTCTGGACAATAAGGGATTCTTTTGGGATCTCTAACTATAAATTAGTTTAGACATAACAAATTAGCAAAACACACAAGGAAGAAGGGAAGAGCAGCAAAAAGATATAAGATTTTTAACGTGGTTTGACCAAATCCAGATAGAATCGGACCCTACATCTACGATAATGTATTATTATGAAAGTGTTTCTATAGAGTTTTGGCACCCAGGTCCTCCATTTTGGTAGAATTTCTGCTAGTATATCTGTATCTCTCCCTTTGTTGGGGGCTCCTTCCTCATATTTATAGAGGAGAGGAGGTTACAATAGTAATTTCACATGCACTAAATCTATTACATTAACATTTAATATACAAGACAGAATAGGCAGATGAAGTCCTATTATTTGACTATGGCAAATTGTCTTCAGCAGGTGGCCCCAGTATGTCTACTGGGCAGAGTATGAATAGGTCTTCTATCTAGCGAGCTCCCAGGTCGCTAGTCATACTTCATTAGCTAGGTCATTTAGTCTGGGGACGTGCTTATCCTTGGGATGGAGGGGTCGAGCTCATTTTGTCATGCACAAAATTGAGCTGATGAGGTCACTTTGTGACACAATCTGATGGTAAAGCGATTTGAGCATTGTTCAAGCTAGTTCCTTATCGCTCTCGGGCCACTCACAGGTCCATCTACGATGAACCAAATTTCACATATAACATAAGCCCCCAACTCTCAGCTCACTCTGCAGGCTGGGAGTTAAAACTCTTCAGCATCCGTTCAGTCAAAGTCTGCTTTCAAGACTATCGTTTCATTTGTTTGAGGTCGTGTTTCTCATAGCACATGTCTGATGATTGCTGGTGAGTCAGCCTTAACCTTTTCTGAGGTAATAAATGATGATGATTGGGGGGATGGATCTGGATTCTTTGATTGAGTTGAACTTGGCTTTATTTAAGGGATGGGAAATCCCTTCTGCCTATGCATTGAGCAAACTATGAAGATTCCTAGTAAACTTCTAATATTCCTGGAATTCTAGCCTTCCATCGAGGTGTGTATGGCCTATTGCATAGAAAATTTAGAAGGTTTGGCTTCTCCGATAATATGGAGGGATCCCATACAAATCTTAGATTAAGTCCTCTTGGCTCTACCGTGAGGCAATTGTTTAGCTAGCCAAGTTCCTGGGGCTTCCTGATTTGCTTTCTTCATGAATCAGATGAGGAACTGGAGGCCGGAGAAAATAAGGAGTTGAGGTGTCGCCACCAAGGATGTATTGGAAGAAAAAAGTTAAGGACCTCGGTGGCTCACGGGCTCTAATCAGCTAGGATGTCACCCTTTGCGGCTAGTCCTTCTTCTTAGTCATAAGTTTTTCCCTTTGTATTTTGGTTAACCTGTATCCAGAGCTTTCTAATGTAGTTCTACCTCGTTAAGATCTTTTAATAAATATAGTTTCTTTTTGCAATCTCTGTGTGTTGCTCTTTTATATGCATTGTTTGGACAATCAGTGTGATCTCGTGCTTAGGCCGATCTCATGGCCAAATAGATAAGTTCACATGAGAGCTACAAAATAGTAGAGTTCGCATGAGAGCTGCAAAATTAAAGAGTGAGCAATCTCGTGCTTAGGCCTATCTTGTGGCCAAATAGACAAGTTCGTATGAGAGCTACAAAATAGTAGAGGTTGCATGAGAGTTACAAAATTAAAGAGTGAGCAATCTCGCGCTCAGGCTGATCTAGTGGCCAAATGGACAAGTTCACATGAGAGCTATGAAACAGTAGAGTTCACATGAGAGCTGTGAAATTAAAGAGTGAGCAATCTCATGCTCAAGCTAATCTCATGGCCAAATAGACAAGTTTGTAAGAGAGCTACAAAATAGTAGAGTTTGCATGAAAGCTATGAAATCAAAGAGTGAGCGATCTCGTGCTCGAGCCAATCTCGTGGCCAAATAAACAAGTTCACATGAGAGTTGTGAAATAGTAGTTGGCCGATCTTATGGTTAGGGCGATCTTGTGCCTAAATAAAAGGGTGGCCGATCTTGTGGCCAGGGCAATCTTATGCCCAAATAAAAGGTGACTGATCTTGTGGTCAGGGCAATCTTGTGTCCAAATAAAAGATGATCAATCTTATGGTCGGAGCGATCTTGTGCCCAAATAAAAGGGTGGCCGATCGTGTGGCTAGGGCAATCTTATGCCCAAATAAAATGTGATTGATCTTGTGGTTGGGGCAATCTTGTGCCCAAATAAAAGGGTGGCCAATTAGGTGAATCACCTATTCGAAGAAAATTTAAAATCAGTAAATTATTCAAAATGTTTATATAATTTACATAAATTCAAAAGATAGTCCTGATAATACGAGACTGCTCTTGCTCGTGATTCTGCCAAGATAGTCCAAGCCACTGTTTGGAAGGCTGCACAATATAGTCATGCAAGCAACCTCTTTTGATAAGATCTTCAATAGTGCCTCTCAATGCCCAGCACTCTGAGGTAACATGCCCAAACTCATTGTGGTATGCACAAAATTTCCCTCGATTAAGTCTGGACTTATCGGGAGTCTTTAAGGGTGGAGGCTTTCTGAAATCCTCTTTATCCCTTTCCATCACAAAAATCTTGTCTTGGGCATTTGACAAGATGCTATAGGTGCTATGATGACTTGAAAATGGGGGTAATTCATCCTTGCCCTTCTTAGTGAGCTGAGGATCGAGGCTGTCATTTTTGCTTCCACGATTACTCCTCTTCTTACTTTGGGCCGAGCTAATCACCTCGGGCTTCTATAGACTGAAAGTTTCATCCCATCTGATTTGCTTCATGGCTCACTCATAAAACTCACCTAGGCTACTAATTGGGGACTTGTACAAACTTTTAAATAACTTTCTGTCTCTATAAAGTCCCGTTAAGATGGCAGTCAAGATGGCCTCATCTAAGGGCTTTTCTACATTGTTGACCTCTCGTCTGAAACAAGCAATGTAATCTTTCAAAGTTTAATGCTTACTCTGGAAGACCATGGCGAGATGGCATAGGGGTGTGAGTTGCTTCTTCTGCGCTCTATACTGGTCAATGAACTTTTCCTGACACTCCTCCCAACTGCTAATGCTATGAGTTGGGAGGCTCCTGAACCACATTAGAGGGACTTCACCCAGAGTAACGGGAAAAATATGACACCTAATTACAGAGTTGCAAGTTTGGAGGTCCATCTAGATGTTGAATAGGTCCAGATGGTTGTGCGGGTTACTCTTTGTCATATAGTGGAATGGTTGGAACTTTGATCTTGCACGAGAGGGTTTCCTCCTTGATTTCCCAAGAGAAAGGGGTTCTCTCCCCAAAGTGACCTTAGTCATTTCGAGCTTGAGGGTGCTCCTCTAAATGCTTGACTCTTTGAAAGAGATCTTCCACAAAAACATCCAAGCCCCCAGTCATTGGCTAGAGACTTGGTGGCTTGGTTCACTTTTCTGGCCATATGGATGGTGATTCAAAGTTTGCTCTTGGTCAGTTTCACCAGAACGTCCAACTCCGGGTGCGGCAGTCTCAGCCCATCCTTGCACATCCTAAGCTTGTGCTTGCACTAATATTATGACTGTTTTAGCCAGCACTCCCATCATGTGTACAAGTTTTTCCTGACATTGGAGCTGGGCTTGTAATTCATCGATGCCATTAGTGATGAGAACTAGTTGTACAGAGCTGGCTGGAAGGATGCTAGTGGTTACTTCGATGACAGGAACGGTGGATGAGTCCGTCGTCGAGACATGACCCTCTATGGGATGGGGTTGCACATTTAAAGCTCTGGTGGCTCTTCCATTGGCCATTGTAGCAGGAAACATAACCAAAACATGTGAGATCCCCACAAACGGCACCAAAAATGTTTACATTGGATTTTGGTATTGAGCCAAACTCCAAACAACAGGGGATTCTTTTAAGATCTCTAATCGTAAACTGGTTCAGACACAACAAATTAGCAAAATAGACAAGGAAGAAGGGAAGAGCAATAAGAAGATACAAGATTTTTAATGTGATTCAGCCAAATCCGGATAGAATCGAACCCTATGTCCATGGTAATGTATTATTATGAAAGTGTTTCTACAGAGTTTTGGCACTCAGGTCCTCCATTTTGGTAAAGTTTCTTACAGTATATCTATATCTCTCCCTTTACTAGGGGCTCTTTTCTCATATTTATAAAGGAGAATAGGTTACAATAGTAATTTCATATATAGTAAGCCTATTATATCAACATTTAATATACAAGACAGAGTAGACAGATGAATTCCTGTTATTTAGCTATGGCAGATTGTCTTCAGCAGGTGGGCCCGGTGTGCCTACTGGGCAGAGTGTGAATGGGTCTTCTATCTAGCGAGCTCCCAGGTCACTAGTCATACTTCATTAGCTAGGTCGTTTAGTTTGGGGGCGTGCCCCGTCCTCGGGATGGAGAGGTCGAGCCCGTTCTATCATGCACAAGCTCGAGTTGAGGACGTCACTTTGCAACGTAATCTGATGGCAGAGCGATTTGAGCATTCTTTGAGCTGGTTCCTTGCCGCTCTCAAGCCGCTCACAAGTCCATCCAGGACAAACAAAATTTCACATATAACACTTACTAACCTGACCCTTAACATTGAAGGAGACATTCACCTTCTCCCCTCTGTTACGATTAAGGGTCATTTGCTTCATAAGGACATTACTCCTCATACCCTTCTCAGTATGCTGAGAATGATCCATATGGTTGTTTAAAAGGATAAAAGAAAAAAAAGTTAACTAGTAAACAAAAGTTTCTAAAACTAAAGATACATTATGGCCTAACCAAACCTCAATAATTCAAATATTCACAAGCTAAACCATTTATAGATTGATAACTTCTCACCCTAACTAGAAAAATTACAGACATAACATTTCAATTGCCTATCCAAACCTCTCAGCCAGAACAGTATCCAATAGGCAATCCACTTAACTCTACTTAACTAATTAACTAGCAAACAAAGAACATGAGATAGTATATACATACATACATAAAGTACAACTACTAGTCTATTAAGCATATATTTCTTTTCCTGTCTTATATCACAGACTACATTTGATGATTTTGAATGGGAAATAGTTACATTCAAAGTTTCGATTTTACTATGTAGATTACAATGAAAATCTTAGACGTATTCGTAACCACTCTAGCAAATGATACAAAATAAGGTATGCATGATCAAACATTCCAAGCTAACAAACACAGCCAAAAAATAAACCCTAATAGAAAACATTATCAATAATTAAACTAAAAAATAAAACACAAAAAAAAGACTAAAACCCTAAAATACAAACCATAAACAAAGAACAAAGTAGAAAAACTAAAAAAAATCAACATAACTTGGCAAGGAAGAAACAAAAATAATGTAAGAAGAATGAAGTTCCATACCTCGATGAATGATGGACTTGAAATGCGATGATCAAATATAACAAACATAATCGAAAATAGTGACGAAGAAAGTAGCAAGGGTTTCAGAATGATATTGGATAATTGTTTTCAAACAAGGGAAAGCAAATGAGAGTAGGGGAAGAATTATCTTATAAAGTAAGAAGCCTTGACTTTAGACGTTGGTTATTAAAACAGAGTTGACATCTATTCTCATGCATATATGTTGGTTTTTTATGAAAAATGACATAGAAACCTAGGATGTCAATTTTTTATTCAAATCGACATGGTAAATTTTATCAAATTTACAAAAACACCATTGTTGCTTCATCTATATTCCCGTGTTGATTTTTTTTTATTTTGTTTTTTTCATTCTGTTTATACATTAGCTTTGTATAATAACTGATGTTGTTTATGACGTTAGATGTCGATCTTTTGTACAATACCAACGGCATAACATTTTTTTGTATAACAATATTAATACATTTTCACACATAATTTGCCCAAGACTACTATTTTTTGAAAAATTTGTCAATTAAATAATTGAATTATTTTGCCCATTTAATGATATTTCAACAATTGAATTATTTTGCACATTATACAATATTTAATTTTGCAAAATTTTTTGCAAATTGTGTTAAGAATGTTGATTTGTGTTAAAAAATTAATGTCATTTCTAATAATTTTTTTCCAAATTACACATAGGTACTCCAAATTACATTTTTATAGAAAAATCAAAAAGAAAATAAAGACAAAAACATTATTGTTGAATCAAGTTTCTGGGTTGCTTTCAACAAACTAACATTAAATTATTGAAGCTTTTGAGATTGCTTCTAATAACAAAACACGACACATACATCAAAGATAGTCTATAAGAAAACACAAACACATCAAGTGCATCTATCATCCTCTTGTTTAAAGTATCAATGCATATACCCTATTTAAAAGGAAAAAGAAAATAGAAGTTAATAACTTATACACATACAAAACAAAAAAAGAGAAACAAAATGGGAAAAATACACTATAAACCATTATAGCAACCTTGAGCAAAATAAGTAAGTTCCTGACAACATCTTGCTTACTTGGGAAGAGGAGCTTGAAAAAATGAGGCACAAGAATTCCATTCCATACCTTAAACAATTGCACCAAATAGGTTTAAAAGCAATTGTTTAAGTTGTGGCATGGAATTATCATACTCCACTTTCAAACTCCTCTTCCCAAAAGCAAGCTAAGGTATGTTGGGTAATGAGAGGGGATGCATTGGCCTTTTATAATGTCAAGAAACTTTAGACATCAGTTATTTATGTTGGAACCAATATACAATGTCACATATCTACATCGATTCCTACTTAAAAATTGACATCTAATTTATGACTCTTCATATAAATTTCTCAAATTATTTTGACTATTCCTAATGTCTTGGTAAAATGGAAGAAATTAATCATTATTAGAGAATTTTATAATTTCATAGTCTTGGAAAATGAAAAACTAATTCTAATATCTTCATATCAGTAAATTAGTTGAACGTAAATAATTTGTATTAATTCAATTGATAAATTAATAAAAAAATTATTTCATTATATATTATAAAAAGTTTTTTGAAGTATAATCAAATAAGAATTTAATATATAAATTAATAAAAAAAATTTGACAGTTAAGGAGCCATAAATTTTAAAGATACTTTAAACCTGAATGCTATAAATTAAATAATTATAAAAGTACATCGGTTCTTTAATTCAAATTGACATCAATCATAATGTTTAGACACCAGTTGTTTAATAGAATCAATATTATAATTTTTCTCATATTTATAAAAACAACACCGCATCTATATATACGTTGATTTACCTTTTTTCAATGTCTACTTAATGATGTTGTCTCTACATTTAGTAGTAATGTTCCTATGTTTGGAGTTAATAGGAAAATTGGTCAACAAAAAATAGATTTTGATCAAGAGAAAATGATAAGACATTTGGAAGAAAATGACTTCCTCTTTTAATTAAAAGTTATCACTTTTCCAAATTATCATATATTACATAATCTCAATCTTACCCCTTTCTACATCCCTTCCTTCTCTCTCTATTGCTCTCTCTCCCATTTTTCTCTCTCCTCTAATTGCTCTATTTTTATCTCCCTTTTTTCCTTCTCCTCCTTCTCATCTTTTTCTTTCTCTCATCTCTCTCCTTCATGCCTCTTTATTCCCTCTCTCTCCTTCCTTTCCTCCCCCACTCCCTCTCTCCTATCTCTCTTCTTCCCTCTTTTCTTCCATCTCTAGAAATGTTAATATTCAATAATTATATTGAAAATTATGTTGAGAAAGTATTTAAACAATCAAGAAAGTTAACAAATGTGGTTAAAACAATTTTGACAAAAGTTAGTCAATTATAAATTAACTTTATGAAAAAATTATGAAGATGAAATAGAAGGATTTTAACATTCTTCTTTTGGATGTTATTTTTAATATAAAATACACTTAACTTCTTTTTTTTTTTCACTAGTAAAGATTTGCTAACTCCTATCTTGAAAATATTCTAATAAAAAAATGATTATTGTGCAATTTGATCTTAAAGATGCATTTGCATGTATAATGATATTTTTCAATAATATAAAATAGTTTAAATTTATGCATCAAATAAAAAAAAATTTCTCTTACGTGGTCTAAACAATAAAAAAAATCATTTTCTACAAATATATTTTTTAAATGAATTTATTTTCTACAAATATATTTTTTGAAACAATATTTTTTATAAAATCTCATTTTTTTATCGAAACAAACAAATCCTTCAAAGGAAGAAAATTTTCTTGAAACCTTATCCTAATATGAGATCTTGAGTACTCGTTTCAAGTTGTAATTCTTGAACTTTGTCCCACCAAGTTGAACCATATGTAAACAGAGCCTTGCAGCGACAAGTTTTACTTCTTGATTTCAGATGTTTCACTGTATATATCTGCAGCACTGAACCGATCAAGTCATCAATTTACAAGTACCCCAGAATTCACAGAAAATTCTGTTTCAATAGTTTTACATTTTACATATAAACAGTACAATAAAAAACTTATCTTTTGTTTAGAATAAAAAAATTAAAATTTTATTTATTTAAAATTAAATTTATATATATAATTGTTTATTAGTCCAATTTCAAATAAGTCATTTTTTTATTATTCCAAACGAAGAATTAAGTAATTGATAACTCACAATTTTAT
>JANHAO010030364.1:0-10167 GCA_026873985.1 Saraca asoca | reverse complement strand
GGTTAATATCACATGAGCCACACAGGCTACTATCACATATGCCACATAGGCCAATCACATAAGCCACACAGGCTATCCCACATAAACCACATAGGCTAGTATCATCGATACCATCTGATTACCAAAGGATTTTCAATGGATCCAGTATTTTAATCAACATTTGAAACATATCATATAACATGAAAATACATGAACCAGTTAAGCCTTTCCATATCCATACTTCATATTCAAAATAGCATGATCATTTCCCGTAGTACAAACCAGTATGAAAATATAGTTCATCACAATAAATCATTCAAAACACCATCATGTAAATTTACTTTCAAAATCACATTGTAATAGATATATGGAAATCTCATCTCATAAGAAAATCAATAATAGTATTTCATGCGATAAAATCAATATATATATATATATATATATATGGGATTGTTAAGTGAGAGGGACTGTCCACTCACCTGGAACTCAGACTGAATGATAGAATTGCCACAAACATTCCTCTCGAAGAACACACAATTAGTTCTCTAGTAGCAATTGAATGCACCATCTCTTCATATGGATCTAAACCGTGAATAAAACATCCTTTGAGTAATCCATATTCTGCAAAGGGATAATCATCCTCATCTTCTCAAGCCATGCTCTTGTTGAAGATTCATTCAACTCCTTATTGACCCCAAAACGTGTTTCTATATCGCGTGATGCCTTAGCAGTGCCCCGCAAAACACCTGGGCCTGAGGCTTCTTCATTTTTAAATTCCATAAATAGACCACCATGCACGAACTCAGCTTCTGCTCGTGTTATGTACTTAAATGATTCCGCCAGCAGCTGAGACCGGTCAACTGGTCAACTTCTGGTTGCAAGTCCGATAATGAGGTATGCATTCTGGTCCCATAGTCCATAACCACGTGATCCTTTACAGTACCAGTTACCCCACAGGCATAATTCATATCCTTGCAAGGTCATACTGACAACAATTAGCAGGCTCTCGGCCACATGTATGCGGTAAATCATATGAATAAAAGGGCATCATATGGACAAATATATTAGTACTTTCCGCAGTATCCCAACTTTGACGCCATATGTATTCTAGATTCTTATGCCACGTAAGTTCCTTCTTTGTCCATAGTCTTCAAAGCCTGAAATTCCATCATAAACTGCGACACCATCACAGAATCATCGCCTTCCTTCAACACTGCTATTTTCGGATCATTCTCTGCGTAAGCCCACCTCGGCGTCCCGACAACAGTAATGTGTGAGCACAACGTCAGCCCACAAGGAAGCACCATCCATGCTGACTTTCACAAAGAAGGCGACAAGACTTGGTTTTCCATCGACTTCCTCATTGTTCTTTGAAGTGGAGGCCAATAAATTCTTCCTATATGACCTTAGCTTCATTCTTACAAGCTACCACATAAAAATCTCTCTCACGTGGTCGGTTTCTCCATTAACCATACAGTATAAAACTCCATGCTTGCGTCCACTGGTATGGTATATTCACCAAACTCCGTCTCATAAGCAATTTGAACAGCCCTCTCAACACCCCAACAGAAACCATATGCTTCAGCCAGCCTCACTGTGACGTTACCCCATGTGTACTCATTTCCAAAGCAGCCATTAAAGTATTGCAGTTCGGAGATTCCATACCAGGGCTCATACTAAAGCAACGCTGAAACAGAGCTCCAAAGCTCTGCACGGAGGAGAGAAACAGAGTGAAGAAGACAACGTCATTCCACGAGTTTCACTGCCATATGCAGCTCGACTAACTCACTCAGAGAGAAAGGAAGGAGAGAGAGACCCGGAGTAAGTGAGGGAGAGAAGTGATTTTCATAAGAAGGAGCCAAAGGAAGAAGAAAAGAAGTTGGTGGAAATCAAAGAAGAATCTAGAGAAATGTAGAAGAAGAAAGTACCGGTGGAGAGGTGGAAAAATCTGGGGAAGTAAGTTTATTTTTTGAAAAATCAAATTTTATTTAATGAAAATTACATTTTAACCCCTAACTTTATGGCTTATTTCAAAGACACCCCACCGAAATCAAAAGTTTTCAATTTAGTCCCTAAAATTTATTTCAATGTAGTCATTTTCAATTTTAATTTTTATTTTCAATTTCCCTTTTTATTTTCTTAATTTTCTGGGTATTACAAATTACTAAGCTCGTTTCAACAATATGAAGTCAATTAGATACCATGAGCTCAAAACATGCATGCTGATACTTTAGCTTGCCTAGCCACGACCAAAGATGTTGACTTCCTGAGGGTGATCTCAGTAGAATTCTTCTCATCCCTAAGTATAGAATAGAAAGATGCTTTGATGACAATTGCCAAGGCACCAGGTTCCTAGATGAACCCAATTTTGGACTATTCACAAAATGACAAACTGTTGGAAAATAAGCTTGAGGCATGACGATTGAGAGCTTGAGCAGTCAGATATTGCATCTATGATAATATCTGTACAAAAGAGGATTCTCAACTTCACTTTTAAGATGCATTGATGGCCATGACTGTAACACTGTCCTAGAAGAATCCATGTAGGCCATTATGGAATCATGCCAGGGGGTATCTCTAGTGCAAAAAGCTCTCCAATAAGGATTCTATTAGCCTACAATGAAATAGGATGCTGTTGATCTTATCAAAAAATGTGACAAATGCCAGAGATTCACAAAGATTCACGAGCCTTGCCAGCCTACCTACAATAGATGATTAGTCCATGGCCCTTTGTGGTCTAGGGCATGGACCTAATTGGACTACTCCGTACAGCTCACGAAAATTACAAACATACAGTGGTGGCCGTAGATTATTTCATCAAATGGGCAGAGGCAAAGGAGCTTGCTGAGATCTCTTCTACAAAGATTGAGAAATTTGTATGGAATAACATCATTTACAGATTTGGAGTCCTCTAATAAATTGTAATTGATAATAGGACTTAGTTCAATAGTGAACAGTTTACCAAGTTTTACGATGATCTTAAGATCACAAAAAGCTTCTCAATTGTAGACCATCCACAGGCCAATGGACAAGTTGAAGCCATCAATAAGATTATTAAATGAATCTTGAAGATAAAGTTAGAGGCTAAGAAGGGATTATAGGTAGACAAGCTGCAAAAAGTGCTTTGGGCTTACAGAACCATGGTTCATAGCACTACAGGAGAAACTCTCTTCTCGATGGTATATAGATCTGAGGCAATGATCCCAAAAGAACTTGAAGTAGCATCACAACAAAAGATTACTTTTAATCTAGACAATAACAACTAACTGCTCATTGTGAATCTTGATCTTATAGAAGAAACAAGAGAAAGAGCTCACCTCAGGGTTGTGACCTATCAGCCACAGGTGCAAGATATTACAACCAGAAGGTTTGAGCTCAGAGCTACAAGGTTAATGATCTTGTTCTGCAACTTATCCTTCCAGGAGCACACAAGGCCAACGAGGTGACCCTAGGTCTGAACTGGGAGGGCTTGTACATCATTAAGAAAGTCTTAGGCAATGAAGCTTATCACCTGGCAAACATGGATGGAACAAAATTTCCTCGAGCCTGGAACGCAGAGCATTTGCACCCATATTATCAATAGAGATCCTAATCTTGTAAATTTATTCAGCAATTAGTAAAAGTACTTAAGTGTTCCCTCAAATTTTCATGCCTATGTTTATTAATTTCTGAATAAAGCCTTAATGAGGTCTTACATGGAAAGTGAGCCATATATTGGCCATGGAATGCCAACTGAGGCACGACCTACCTGATCTTCACATAAATTCACCAAATCTTGGTGTGGTGGTTGAAGTCCATTTACATTAACTTATATGTTATCATTTGCGACCTATTCAGCATTCAACCTTACTAAAGATCATGATTTGCTAGCTATTATATGCAGCATATGGGACATTCAGTTATGGAAAAAGAGAGGAAACAAGCAAGAATGCTGTAGAGGTTCATTTAATACTCATTTCAACAAAGCAAATTCATATGAAGTTCAAATTGAATACAAAGTTCAAAAAATGAAAGCTGAAATTACAAAGAATCATGACCTAAAAGGTCAGATCCTCAGGAGTTGAGCTACTCTCTCTTTGAATGGCACCCTCAGCAAGAGAAACTTCAACTATGGATTTTGCACCCTTTTTGGAAGAAATAGCCTTCATAGTCCTCTTGAAGTATTTAACAGCCTCAAGGGTGTCCTTCCTAAAAAAGGAGAAATCCATCTTTGAGTGTTGCTCCCATAAAGTATAGAAGAAGGAGGAGCTAGTTTCAGATTCTTCCTCTTCTATTACTTTCACAGTGAGCATGATGATCTCTGCTTTGACCGTGGTGACCTCTTACTTCCCAAGAGCGATTTCCCCTGGTCACCTTAAGCTCTTTTTCAATAGTTTTAGCTTGCTATGGTGCTACCTCAATCCACTAAACTGTCACATCCAGTTCACCCTTAATTTTTGTCAGTTTAATAACTACTTTGTTGAGGTCTAATGTGATGGCCTCATTAACGACCTTAGCTTCATTTTGAGCAACCTTGGCTTCCCTTTGAGTGACCTCAGTGCCTCTAGTTCTCTCCCTCAACTCTAGTGCCTCAGTGGCCGCAACAGCCAAGTCCTCATCAATTTTTGCTTTCTCCTCACCTTGAACTCAAAGCACCTTCTCCAGCTTCATTATTATCAACAAGTTCTAAAAAATACCATATAGTCAAGTTAGATTACAAAAAGGACAGAAGAACCAGGATGAAAAGACTTTACATACCAGTAGGCTATGGCAAAATGCATAATTCAACAATCCTTTAGTTAAGAAGTCCTCTAACTCCAATGATTTGGTCCTGTTGTAAGGCCCCAAGATCATGTCAACGTTATCCAATAGGAAGTTGAGGTACTCCTCCATCCTTGGGTTGAGTCTAGTAGATTGCTTCTTGGCTTCAACCTCAGGTGCTACCCGCTTTCGAGCAATAACATCTTTCTTCCTTTTGTCCCTTTTTCATTTTTTGGTAGGGGGCTCAGAGGGGGATGTGACCTCAACTACGGTGACCACCTCAAGGTGCAAAGTGGAAACCAACTCTTGCGAAGGTGTCATTGCCAAGGCCAAAGTTGACTCACAGTAGCAGGGGTTACATTAGCATCAGGAGCCGATAAGGTCGATGTTGAAAGATCGGGTGGTGGCTTCCGAAGATGAGCTTCATCATGTACTCAAAATCTTTGAAGTTCATTGGGCTAACTTTTCTAACTTGGTGGGCTCCAATCTCTCTGGCTAGCCCAATACTTAAAGCTAGGTGAGCTTGTACAAGCATAGAAGGCCCTTATCAAATTGGACGTCATTCTAGGGTCATTCAAAGCAACAAACTAGTTTAACACCTTGAGCTCCTCAGCCTCAAGAGCTGGTTTCTTACCAGCCCTATCTGCAAACCAAAGAAGCAAGTATAAAAACTCATCAAACTTGCATGTCCACAGTTTGCTCACTGGGAGTAAGAACAAAACTGAAATTGTTAAGGTAACACAGAGATGGACAGGAGACATAAAACCAACAGGTTTTGTAATTCCCCACATTGGATTTACCTTTGGCATCACCCTGCAGCAAAATTTTCTTATGCTTGGATTGTCAAGCTAAAAGATAATAGATCCCATCTAGCAGGCCCATGCTTTTAATACTATAAAGGTAACAGAGAACCCTGGCAGACGATGGGGGGAGGTTATTTCTTAGATATACAAGTGCCAAGGAAGTGAGTTAGGAGCAGGAGTTCAGGGAAAGCTAGAATGGGCAAAGTTTTAGTTTATTCAATAAGTTAATAATATAAGGGTGCACCAGGAACCTAAACTAAGTGCTAAGGTGCTGAAGACTAATGGCAATGAATCTTAATGGAGGATAAGCTGCATGATCACTAGGAGAGGGCAACATGACATGACATCCCTTGGGGAGCCGAAATGTTTGAATTATGCCCTAGTGCTTGTCGAAGCTGAAGGTTGAGATATAGTGGCTAAACATAAAGCGATCTGAAGACCGGTGATTAGTAGTGACCCCCAGCCCTCAACAAGGTTTGCATAAGCACTGAATTCTCTGGCGACCTCACCACTCCTAGAGGTCACTTCACCTATAGGTTGTATTAAATTCCACACTTTAGATTAGAGAGTCAGGTTTATCATTATCACTCCATTTTCAGTGACTTTGATGTCTATGACTTGCAGCCATCTACACAAGAAAAAGGAATGGTCAGGTTGCTACATGCGGACCATACCCAGAGACTAAAACTAACAATTTCCTATACGATAGGCCATACATACCTCGAGTCACCACATCTAGGACCTAGACTTCAAAAGACAAAGGGGACTCAACCATTGGGCTGCTAAAAGCCAAAAAATAGATGTAAGACTTAAAATGACAATTAAAAACCCTAGAGTCTACTTACAAATTGACTAGATAAATTGGACCAAACAAAGGAAAATGCATAGGCAAGCAAATTCAACTAACATTCCAAATTATTTCAACTATAAGCAGACAAACTATACTCGAACCACAAAACAAAGACACCCAAAAACCATAAATTAAGAGAGAAAACACACCATGTTAACCGAAGGAGAAAGTTTGAGACGTATGTGAAACTGGTTTCTGATGAGTAGAACCTAAGCTAGAAAATTGGGTAAGTCAAAATGGCGTCGATAGTAACAGGCAACAATGAACCGTTGTGGGTTTAACAGAGAGAATGAGAGAGAAAAGCTTGGAAGCTTCTGATTTGAAATGACCAGTGAAAGAGGGAAGGAGCTCTTTAGTTTATATGACGCACAATCTCATTGTTGGATTTAAGAATCGATCAAATGCCCACAATTTGACGGTTTGGGAAATTCCAGCTGTGAGTTGTCACCAGCCTGGCAAGGAACATTCTCCAAAGGTAGAAATAATCATATGGGCTAGTGGTAAAAACTGAAGAGTCATGGATAAAGCAAGCAAAAGTGTGCCAAACAATTTGAAAAGATCACAATCGCAAGTAATGAACTATAGCTCCTAGCTCGTACCATATTCAAGTTACTACTAAAGCGTAGCTCTTATGCGCCCAATCTCGTGTTAGCTGAGGTGCATTCATACGACCTACTTAGGCGCTCGTGCTAGTTGAGGCACATCTGTGTGACCTACTTGGGCACCCAATCTCGCACTAGCTGAGGTGCATCCGTGCTACCTACCTAGGCACTCACGCTAGTTAAGGTGCATTCGTGTGACCTTCCTATGCACCCAATCTCATGCTAGCTGAGGTGCATTCGTGCGACCTACTTGGGCGCTCATGCTAGTTGAGGCGTATCCGTGCGACCTACCTAGGTACCTAATCTCATGCTAAGTTAGGTGCTCAAGCACTCCGATGCTCAAACTCATTACCAGCTAAGGCATTTTGGTGCTTGAATTCATCATCGATCGAGATGGTCTATTACAACCGATTGGTCATTCAACATGGCACATATCTTTTTAAGTTATGATTTATTAGCTAACGCCCATTTATATTAATTTAGTCTATACTATTCGAGGTCGATTGACCCATCAAGCATTTATTTTATCTAATGCTTATCAAGTTATAGTTTACAGGAACTTATTCATGTTACCAGCAGCAAGCTACTAAATGACCAATATGATGTGCTCGAGAAAAACAAGAATATTACATAAAGTTTCATTAAAAACCTCTTTCAATGAGGTAAGTTTACATGAAGACTTAAGGGTACAAATCAAAGCAAGCCTACAGCTAACATATCCTAAAAGGAAGGACTAAATTCCAACAAGAGGACCAATGGGCAAACCAAACTGCTCCAACTCTTCCTTATCCTCTATCCAAGCTAAGAGCTTCTTCCATAACTTGAATGCTCCTAAGGCCTAGCCCATCATGCAAGAAGGCCAAAGAACAAGGGAGAAAGAGTGACATTATTCAGCATGACCAATGGGGAAGATATGGAGAGAGGTAACAAACTTCCCTGGATCCTTAAAGAGGAATTGTCCATGGGAGCTTCCTATAACAAAACTTTCCAAGACCCTTAGAGAGGAATTGTCGCAACAGGCCATACATACCTTGTAGCGCTTCATCGAAGACCTAGATCATTAGAAACATAGGGAGCTCAGCCAATGCACCCATTAGGTCATTTTATGGAGAAGGAAGAGGGTTCTTCATACCTTATATAGGCCAGTCTAGCTTCACTAAAGAATTCAGAGACTGCATAGTTATTCTTGATCAAATGGTCTAGCAAAGAGCAAGGCTACCACGCTAACAACTATGAAAAAATGCACATTAAATGCATAGCCAAATGGAGCAGTAGAATAAGAAGTTTGAAATGATAACACGATAGATTGTAAGTGGAGACTTTGACAATATTGCAAACTATAAGTGAAGGACTTGACAACACCACAGACTGCAAGTAAGGACTTTGTTAGCAAACTTCAACTCCTAGTCCACAAAGCAAATTGAGAGTTAGAGAGCTAATATTATGGATATTTTCGGGATAATGCAAAATGGGCTAGCAAAATCCTAACAGGAGACAAGTGCAACCAGAAAAGGCCTAGATCATCTGAAAAATAAGGTCGCTTGGCAGAGGCAGCAGCTTGCCAGCCGCAAGCTTAGGATGCAAGATAAGGCCAAGGCAGTAAACCTAACTCATTAAGGATAGGCTCCAACTCGCTGGTTGAAGCATGTTACCCTAGCCATCTTCTAGGAGACTCATCTTAGTTAAATCTTAGAACAAGACCAACTTACATAGTCAACAGATCACCCAATATAAGCTCAGATCACCAAGTGGGCTACCTCAAGCATAAGTATGGAACGCCTTAGTCTAGTCACCTGCTAAAGACATACATTCCTAATCGACAAGTCAACTCCTAAAACTGACACATCAGTCTACAAAAACTGACAGTGAATTGCCTAGTATTTATTGTCCATAACGACAGGAAAGATAGTTTTACAATTTGTTAAATTACACTTGTAACCCCCTACCTTTATAAATAGGGGGAAAGATCATTGTAACAGATAGTGAAAAATAGATGTAGAAACTCTACCAAAAAGTGAAAGAATACATGTATTAAAACTCTATTAAACCATACAGAGAAACCACCACACAAAAGCAAATATAACTACCGTAGATGTAGGGGCCACATTAACTTTAGCCGAACCACGTTATAAAGCTTCTGGTGTCCTTTATTCTTCCTTTCTTTCAATCTCTTCCTTGTTCATATATACACTTGCAATATATAGTTTGGGGGTTTATTAGACTTATCTATTGACTAGATTTCACTGTCAACATATTACATGTAAAGTAAAGCATAAAAAATATATCACATTTGATAAAATCACTCAACCTAACTCTATGTCAATTTTTCTCTCAATAATTAAATGAAAATTTGATAAAAAGGACCAAAATTCAGTCAATTAAAATATTAAAACAACAAAAATCAAGTTTTTTTTTTAAATTAAAGAGACTAAAATCTCTCTATTTATATTTTAGAATGACAAAAAATATACACTACAAAAAAATACATTTTAGCGACCGAAATATTCGATCGCTAAAATATGATTTTTGATCGTAGATATTTTTTATGACCGAATAGCCACCAAAAATCAAGAGTGGCTAAGACCCCAGTCGCAAGATAGTCAGCGACCAAAACAAGGTAATGGTTGAGTTTAGCGACCGAATTAGTGACCACAAATTTCAGTCACTAAGATTATAGAGGCTCTATCACAGCTTTAAAATTTTGTAACCAAAAATTTCGATCGCTATTTCAGTCTCTACCTGCAAAAGAATTCGATCGCTGTTTCGGTGGCCGATTTTTTTTTTTGCAATCGATTTTTTGGTATCTATTTCGGGCGTGAAGTTTTAAATTTTTGCCACCAAAAGTTTTAGTCGCTGGTTTATTGTTGCCACCGAAATTTTGATCTCTATTTTGGTCGGTAAATGGCCAAATCGATCGCCAAAACCTAAGCTTTCGGTCGCTGTTTGTGGGCTTAGTAATTTGTGACCGAAAATTCGATCGCAATTTCAGTCGCAAAATGGCAAAATCTAAAAAAAAATTATTCACAAATTCAGTCAATGAATAGTTTTTGCAGTCATTTTTTTGGGTACCTGATTGACACATAAATTTAGTCAATGAACAGCTTTTAGAATCATTTTTTTTAGTACCTGATTGTCACATAACAATGCTAAATCCAATCCAATCCAATACCATCCATAACAATCTAAAAGCCAT
>JANHAO010030363.1:0-10164 GCA_026873985.1 Saraca asoca | reverse complement strand
GAATCAAGTGCATTTGCAGCTTTCAAAGCTAATGTCTTCTTCTTTTTGTCATCTCCATTTTTCTTGTATCTTTTGAGTTCCAATTCGTGTTCTTCTAGGTTTCCAAAAAGTTCTTGAATTGTTGGCAGCCCCATCTTGAGTGATTCCTTAATGGCTGTCACTTTTGGTTGCCACTCTTCAGTTAGAGATCTTAAAACCTTATTAACCAAATCAGCATTGTCAAACTTTCTACTAAGCAACATAGATGGTTAGTGATAGTAGTGAATCTTTGAATCAAATCCTCTATTGACTCACCTTCTTCCATCTTAAACATTTCATATTGAGATACTAGAACATGCATTTTAGATGTCTTAACCTATGTAATGCCTATGTGTGCAATTTCTAAGCTATCCTAGATCTCTTTAGTGGTAATACAATTAAAGATCCTTTCATACTCATTAAGTGATAAAGAATTAGAAATAATCCATTTTACTTTAGATGCAAGTAAATGTCTTTTTCTCTCTTCTTCAATCCACAAAGACTTAGGCTTAGCTTGTGGTACTCCATTTATTAATCTCTTAGGTGGTTTATAACTTTCTTCAACTAAATCCCATATATCTAGGTCTGTAGCCTCTATAAAGTTCCTAATTTTCTATTTCCAGTATGTGTAATGTTCACCATTAAATCTAGGGGGTTTATGCATAGCAAGACATTCTAGTAAGAATATAAAGCTGGAATCTATTGTTTTCTCTAAGCTAAAGAGTATCAAAA
The DNA here is from genome assembly GCA_026873985.1 of Saraca asoca. Lineage (NCBI taxonomy): Eukaryota > Viridiplantae > Streptophyta > Magnoliopsida > Fabales > Fabaceae > Saraca > Saraca asoca. Next base: position 9,414 of record JANHAO010030363.1, on the reverse strand, counting down.
GCCAAATCTCTGATACCAATTGTTATCCCAGAAATTGAGTTATGATTTTGCCCTTGAAGATCGTTAGACCTTTTACTCTTTTATTTTGTATTAAACTCTAATTAAATTTAGTATACAAATGATTTGCAATTAGATTCAATATGCAAATAATTTACAATTAGATATAATATGCACATCAGACATGCTTTCAATTTAAGTGTTATATCAGAGTATTAGACTAATAATTAATCATGATTAAATCATACAATAAATTGAGTGCAAATTGTGTAAAAAAAATTAATACAAAATTGTATCAGATTGCAATATGAAAAAAATTCATATAATAGAATTTAGAATTATGCAGAAAAGACTTAGGATTTTTAAAGTGGTTCAATTTGAACTGAAATCACAATTTAAGTCTACACTCATTGGATCAATACTTAATCATTTGATCACTTTTATGAACAAACATGGGAACTTAACAAGGCTCTTATAAACTAGTTTTACATAACAAGATTTGTCTAGGCTCTTGCAGACCTATCACACAAAAACTCTATATCTTCATATAACTATGATCAATCTCATAGGTATGAAGATTTATAAGAATTCAATGCACCTTCTACCAATTGTAATCAACCTCACAATTCTAGAAGGGAGTAAAGGGGAGATCAATCACTTTCTTTATATCCAGACTCCTAATACCTAGAAATCTAAAAAGATAAACCAAGACAGAGTAAAGAAATATAATACAATGAATTGAGATGAATGTCTCAATTATCTAGGTAGAGATCTTCTTCATATTGCTCAAAGATTGATTGAATCAATGAAATCAAGTGAGGTAATAATATATCAGATATAGGCTCAGAATTTCTCTCTGTTTCTCACAAAATCTGTGTGTAAATGTTAAATTTGAAATAAGGTTTGAGATATTTATAGTTAAGATAATCAACATTTAAAAATAACTAATTTTCAGTTCTTGAATCGATTCATGAATCAATTTATAGTGGTTATAACAAACTTATAACTAACTAATCGATTTAGCTTATGTAAAAATTCATGACTGAATCGATTGATGAATCGATTCAGAAAAATTTTAAATCTTTGGTAAGAAATTTTCTTCATGAATCAATTGATAAATTGATTTAACTTCATTTCACAAGTTTTCCAGTGATGAATCAATTTGTGAATCGATTCACACAATGAAAAATAGTTTTTATAAAAGTTTAATTTGTGAAGGAACATGTAAAAAATTTGTTTGAAAACTTTTAATTTAAAAATCATTTTAACTAATTTATTTTACCTTAATGTACGTTGTTTTAGAAGATATGATTGAGCAATTTGAATAAGATCAGTTACAAAAGATCCTATGAAATCAAATAAAAAGCTTAGAACTAATGTTGATCTTTGGAATAACCTTAAATCAACTTTGAATCCTGCAAAACAAATAAATACTCAAACATATAGTTAGTTTATGATATTAACTAAAATTATTTTTCAATCATCAAAACTGAAGAAAATGTATGGCTAAGATTTCCTAGGCTAACACAAGTCACCTGAGGTAGGGTTCTAATATAACTAGTTGCTGATGTAGATCATTTCTTAACAAAATGATTAAATATAGCCAAAATATGCCTTGAAGAAAATTTCTAAAGCAATTTATCAATAGACAATTAGTGCAAACAAATATTTTCTATTTATAAGCTTCATATAAGCTTCAATCTACAACATTTATTCAATTATGCAAAATAATGATTAGATTGTTCCATAGTACTTTAATATTGATTTACGTATACTTTGAATCTTTGACTAATTGATTTTTTTTAATTTAATTTTCAATTAGAAAAGTTGGAGATCAAAAAGTGAAGCAAGCAGAAGTAAAGTATTATAAGGTTAAAGCTTATTCAACAGTAAAGCATCTTAACCCATAAAAGATATTAACTCTTTTTAATACTTTATTAGTAACTAAAGAAGGAGGATAGGCTTTAGATATTTAATGGCTGATTGATTTTTGACTGATTGCTTGTTAAGAAGTAAGGGGGTGTTATGTGTATTTTTGTTATGTGTTTTGACTCTTATGTTTCACGCATTTTGTTGTGCAGTAATAATTGACAATTGGATTGGGGTTAAAATATGATGGTCGATCATGTTATTGTTGATGTGGATGATTTAGAAACTTATAAGGAAAATGTAGATGAACTGGGTTCTGGACTTTCACCCCTAGTTCAGGTTCTAAAGAGGAACTTGTTCAAAGCACACATGAATCTGAAGTTGAAGCTGAATTTGATACTAAAATAACTAAAACTCAATCTAAAAGATCTAGGAAGAATACTTCAAATGTGTGACTTTTTTTTAGAGTTAGGGTATAAGTAATGATAGTAAACCATATGTTAAATGTAAAAGGTGTGAGGAAACTTATGTGATGAGTGGTAGTAAGTATGCCACCTCAACCCTTACTCGCCATATGGGAAAATGCCTTGGGATAAAAGCTATGTGGCAATAAAATATTTCCAAAATGATAATTGATCATCAAGGAAGATTGAAAAGTAGAAAAAAAAATGATCAAAACATTTTTTTTGGGAATTAGTGGCCATGTCAAATTATAAAGCATGATCTTCATTTCTCATATGTAAAATATGATGAAGAAAGGAGTACATGGAAATATTTGAACCATGAGATGAAATTTATTTCTCATCTTACTGCTACGCATGATGTGTGGAAAATTTATTTGAAAAATAAGCAAAATTGAAAGAATAATTGGCAATAAGTCATGGTAGAATATGTCTCACTTGTGATCTATTGATTGCTTATAAAAGGTATCCTTTCTTGACTACTCATTATGTTGATTTAGATTGAAAGTTAACCAGTAAGATTCTTGCCTTTTTTGATATGCAACTTTCATATTCAGATCTTGAATTAGCTAAAAAGGTGATGGAAATCTTGAGCAATTGGAAAATAGATAAGAAAATTTTTTCTATGACCTTGGACAATGCTTCCTCTAATGATAACATGTAACTTAATGTGAAAGATCAACTTTGTTTACAAGAGAACTTACTTTGTGATGGTGAATTTTTTTCATATTAGATATTGTGCTTACATCTTAAATTTGATTGTTTAAGAAGGATCAACAGTAGCTTCTATTGCTAATGAAAAAAATTAGAGAATGCATTAAATATGTAAAGAGTTCAAAGGCAAGAATGAGGAGTTTTGAATAGTGTGTGAAAAATGCCAAGCTTGGTACAAATGCCTATTTAGTCTTAGATGTGTCCACTCAATAGAACTCTACTTACTTAATTCTTGAAAGTGCTTTAAATTATAAGCGTGCATTTGTTATACTTGCTTTAAATAATAGGAATTGTAAGTGTTATCCATTAAATGAAGAGTGGAAGAGGGGAAAGCAAATATGTGAATTTTTTATGCCATTTTATGATATCATGAACTTGATATATGATATTAGTTATCCAACCGCCAACTTGTATTTTGCCTAAGTTTGGAAGATTGAGTTACTTCTTTTAAATAATTTGAATGGAAAAGATAGGGTGTTAAAAGACATATCTTTGTATAAGAAGAAGAAATTTTACAAGTATTGGGGTGAGTATAATATTCTACTTGCAATGGCCGTAATTCTTGATCCATGGGTAAAGTTCTCAATGTTAAAGCATTCATATTCTAAGGTTAATCCGTATGGCTTTCAAGAAAGGTTGAATATGTTAAAGGATAAGATATTTATGTTTTATGAAGAATATGCAATGAATGCTTCTATTTCATCACATCCTTAAAGTCAACGAAGCCAAATTTCTTTGAACTTTTCAATTCTATCAACTCTAATACAAATGTCGATGTAAGTTTTTTAAACCCTTATACCTTTCATGCTATATTTTAATATGGACAATTCTTAAAATTAATTTTTTGTCTTTATTCTTTGTTTATTGTATAAAATGTATCAATAGGTGTAGACTTATATGGCGGATGATGAGGATGATGTTATATCAAGTTCCAAGTTCTAATTGGAGGCATATTTGGAAATGCCAAAGCTTGATTTTTCTTTTGATAAAGATTTAATTGTCTTGAAATTGTGAAAGAATCATGGTTCTAGATTTCCCATTTTAGCTAATATGGCTAGTGATTTGATGAGTATACTTATAACTACTGTGGCTTTCAAATCAACTTTTAGTATTAGAGGACATGTGTTGAACAAGTATACGAGTTATCTTATTCCAAGAAAAGTTTAGGCTTTCATTTGCATATATAGTTGGCTTTATGGTTTCACACCTAGTGGTAATGTTTTAAAGTTTAAGAGTTTGTTTTTTTCTCATAATAAATAGACCACTAAAGATTTAATAATCTCAGAATTTATAGGTTGGGAAGAAGAGAAGGAGGATGAAAATGATTCGTCGAAGGATTCAAATGATCCTGATAGCATTATGTTCATGTTCAAAATTCAAATAAATTCATAATTTTTATGCTATGGATCTTTTATAATATTATAAGTTTATTATGCTACATGACCTATTGACCTATTTAAATTTTGAACATGAACATAATGTTATGATGTAATGCTTTTTTTTTGTTGTGTTTTGTTGTTTTTATTTTGTTATTAAACATGTATTTTAATAGAGATCAAGTCAATTGGGTTGTTAAAAACTAAAAAACTAATCATTTTAAATATGGAATTTGCACCAAAAAAACAAGCTGGCCTATGGATCAATCTATTCTTGTCATCAACTAGACTAAAGGTCTACTGCCCCATTCAAAAGCAAAGCCTGAATGGGCTAGGCCCGATCCACATAGATTTTGGCTTAGTCTAGTCTGGTCCATTCGTTTAACACCTTTATTCTCTAAACTATCTTTGAATGCCTTGGTGAATGAGAAATTAAAGTTTCTATGTTTGAATGGTTAGGAGAAAAATTTTTAACTCCTGAATACTTGGAATCTCCAGAGAAAGCTTTTGTCTTTTCCAGGCTCGAAAATGTTAATGTTAATGTGGAGATCTAGTCTAAAAAGAAAACACAAAGATCCAAAAGGTAGAAACTAACCTTATTCGTGGTAAGGAAGAACTGTAAAGAGAAGTTGAAAGGAAGTTTGCAACACAACTCATGTATTGGCACTTCCCATGCAAATCAACTTTAAAGAAAGAAGGGAAAAAACAAAAGCCAAAAAAAGCCAAGTCATTCAAACGAAGAATTTACTTCCATAAATAATGTCACTGTTAAAGAGGCTTAAGATGAAGAATTTGATTTTGATGAACTATTTTTGAAAGATAAACCTATGCTTGCACCTTCTAAATTTGAGGAACGGGGCAAACAATTGTGCATGGCTTTAAAGAGTCAAGCTTAGGGATAGAGGATGATAGAAAGCCTATAAAATGAAAGTGAAGTTAACAAAGTCATGAAAGTGGGATTCATTTCGAGGGTCAAATTTTAATCTGGATAATAAATATCCCTCTTGTGAGGAAAAAGAATGCACAAATTACAATTTGTGTAGACATCTAAGGCTTAAATAAAGTTTGCCCAAATGATAATTTCCTGCTTCCTAACATGAATCTTATGGTTGATGCCACTACAAGATATAAAGTCTTATCATTCATCGTGGATCATCTAGAAAAAAGCTAAATCCAAGAAAGAAAATTTCATACTTCTGATTGCATGAGGGTAAATTGTAAGTTACTCCAATCTCGCATGAGTTAAAATTGCAACCAATAAAGTCATTAAAAAAAAGTCACTTCTTTCCATTAAAGTATCAAATTCCATCCCTGACATTTGAAATCTAAGAAAGCCTCACAAACGAGAAAGATGCTTGCTTTATCTTGGAAGAATTAAAAGCCTTGGATGAAAAAAGATTGGAAGCACAACAAAAGGCTAGAATGCTATAAAGCTTGTTTAGCTAGAGCATTTATCAAAAGAGTCCATATTAGGACATTTTAGGTTTAACACCTTGTCTTTTGAATCCAGAAAAAAAAAATCAAATCTAAGGAAAAAAAATTTACCATTCTTATCACAAGAGGATAAACTATAAGTTACTCCCAGATTGTAAGAGTTAAAGCTACATCTGAAAAGTCAAATCCAAGAAAAATTCACCCTTTTTATCTCAAGAGGATAAACTACATATTACTCCAAGATTGTAAGAATTAAAGTTGCATCTAGAAAGTCAAATCTATGAAAAAATTCACCATCCTTATTGCAAAAAGATAAACTGATGTTACTCCAGGATTGTAGGAGTTAAAGTTGCATTCAAAAAGTCAATTCCAAAAAAAAATTATCCTCTTTATCGTAAAAGTTTAAATTACAAGTTAATCAAATGATTATAACAGAGAGAGACTTCCTGCAAATTAAGGAATTAAAAATTTTAATTTTGCTAATTATACATTTTATGTAATTTAAAATATGAAATTTGTGTGTACAATATGTGCCAGTAGTTTTAAGCAATGTTAAACTATACGTTAATAATATATACAAGATCTAATTGTGATGCACAAACAATGTAAAAAGGTTATATCACTCATTATTAGTTGTTACATCATTAAAAAAAATCATTAAAATTTTTTATTATTGATAAAAAAATTTAATTGCTCTTTTGTTTTAAGTGATATGCCATCATTCAATTTTCTGATAGTACCAATATTAAATAAAATTTAAACTAATGAAAAATATATAGATAGATTGTTGTTACATATATATGTGTGTGTGGAGGGGATAAATGAAAATGATAGTAAAAAAAGAATATACAATTATAAAATATTTTAATTAATTTAATTTTATGCATTGATATTATAAATGAGTTTTATATTTTCACTCATGTATATGTTAGCTCATCATAAAAAAGAGTTAAAATATTTTTATTGTTGGTGAAAATTTTTAATTACTTTTATTTTTTTTAATGATATAACGCATTCATGTTCTCAGTAATACTGTAAAAATTTTATAATATGAGTAAACTAATTTATGATTTTAAATTTAATTTATTGCATGATCAATTTTTTTTATTCAGTGCTATTATAAAATATTTTACACTATCACTATAAAAAAAATGCCATATCATTAAAGGTAAGAATAATTAAAACTTTTTATCAACATTATAAGCTTGTTAATAATATTTTATTAGATGACAGAATTAAGATGAGTTAATTTTGATTCACTTAGTGGTGTTTTTACACTACAATGGATTAAAATTAATTAATATAATCGTGTGAATAAATGTTTAAAATATAATTTAATAATTAATTTATTTATGATAAATTAATGATAAGTTTAACATATAAAAAGGAAAAGACGTAGGACATAACACTTAGAAGGACCCTCTCACAAGAGATAACACTCAGAAGTTATATGTCTACTACTCCTAAAACATGAAGGACAATGTAAATAAACAAGTAGGAGATTATAATTTGAAAATGCATATTAATGAATTCTCTGGCAACCTTCCTTTTATTATAGCTAATTGATAAAAGAAAAAATAACAATAGGGAGAAGGCCAACAAAATGTTTAAGCCTTTTGTTAAAATAATTTGAGAAATTAGATTGATTAATTGTGTTATCATGGCATAATCAGAGTGCAGAGATAATCTAAAATTTGATCTAAAATTTAACCGTATTTAAATCCATTATAGCATCCATGATCACTACATAGTTATAATCTGTTATACACTAAAAACAGCCTTGTGCGAGCGAGTTCCCGAGAACCCGAGGACCAGTCCTCGGGCCTTATCAAGGAGCCTTCGGGAACCTGATAGCGGCGAGCGTCGAGCCTTGTCTTGCCCGACCATGGCACGAAGGACCACTCTCCAGCGACAAGCGCGCCTCAGCGATAATAGGCTCAAACGTCGACTTAGCGGCCGCTCTCCTCGCACTCGCCCCCTCGCTACGACAAGACTAACAGCTTCCCTGAGAAGCCCTCGCTAAAAACAACAAAGCACCTTGCCTGACAAGGTGACAGCTACAAGCCTCCTTGTCGGCCTAAAAGGGGCCTGCTTTACAGCCTACGACCGGATACGGCCTTCTTACTATCTTTTCTCATTTACTTGATGTAACACAACTGTAGTTAACATTTAATGCATAGCATCCCTCCTTCTTCTATAAATAAGATTACCTTGTTAGTAGAAGGGAGAGAGGCCAACCTTGTAAACAAAACTTCCACATATTATCAATAAAATCTTCGCCGTGGACGTAGGGTCCGGTACTGCCCGGATTTGGCCGAACCACATTAAAAACATTGTCTTTCCTTCTCCCTCTTCCTCTCAGCCATCTTCTATAGCACTTCAAGAGTGGCATTGATTCCTGAACTCTACATCTTGTTAGCCGGAGTTTGGTTCCTTCACACGGACCATATTTCAACGACAACATTTGGCGCCATCTGTGGGGATCATCCACTTTTTGAAATCTCCACTGCTGTTCAGCAATGGCCCAAGGAAGAGCAACTCGAAGTTCTACAGCTCCGGCATCTCATCACACTACCATACGTAGGATGCATGAGGAGTAAACACCTGACCAATCTCGATTGGCCTTGAAAAATGTAGTCAAAGAATTGACTGAGACTGTTAAAGCACTTGCCCAGGCACAAGTACAAAGTGCCCGAAGACAAGAAGAGGTCATGGCACAACTCCAGCAGCTTCGAGAAAAAGCTCGGAGAGAGACTCGCAACGATCGCAACAGCCAGCAGTCGGAGGGCTCACAACACGCTGAAAGCTCCATTCACCAGCGTGAAAACCAGCACCCAGTGATGAACGAGGTTCTCCGAAGGCTGGATCTACTTAAGGAGCCCGCAGCCTCAAAACGATCGAACACATCATGAGGATACCTCACCGTTTTCTATGGAGACTGAGAAGCAACCTCTCCCACAGAAACTCAAGGTGCCCACCATCCCGCTATACGAGGGAAACAGCAACCCGAACGATCACATGGACGTGTTCAACACACAAATGGACCTCCAGACAATCGAACCCCTATTGAAGTGCCGTGTTTTTCCTGCCACTTTAGGGGCAGCCCCTCGCGCTTGGCTTAGACGCCTCCTCGAGCGCAGTATTGGCAGCTGGGAGGACTGCCAAAAGAAATTCATAGACTAATATCGAGCGCTAAAAAGATAACTTGCGCCTCCCTGTCATCTTGCGATGGTTTTCCAACGTAGGGACAAGTCGCTCAAAGGTTACATAGCCCGATTCAGGCATGAATCCAACTTCGTGGAAAACCCCTCGGAAGAAAGTATTCTGACAGCCATCTCAGCGGGACTCCGCAAAGATGGCAAATTATACAGGAGCCTCTACAAGACTCCCGCTCAAGATCTTGTCGAATTCTATGATCGGGCGACAAAACACATAAGGTGGGAAGAAACCTTCGATGCCAAGGAATTCAAAACTCGACTGGGCCCTAGCAGTCCCTCCGCAAACAAAAAGAGGAATGACGAGAGTATGGACCACCCCGTCCCTCATCTTGTGAAGAAAGCAAA
>JANHAO010030362.1:0-10164 GCA_026873985.1 Saraca asoca | reverse complement strand
CGATACTCGCTCACTCTATATTACACAATTGACTGCGTGCACTTACGTAATTTGAGAGACGAATTCAATTTTAAAACACTCAACACCAGCCCACAGAGTGAGCTAAGAGTTGGAGGGCTTATGTTATGGGTATTTTTCAAAAAGTACGATTTGGGTCGGCTGAAGTCTAGAAAAAGGCATAACTAACCAGGTGGAGGCCCAAATTGAAGATCAAAGTCGCTCAGTGAGGATACCATGCCATCAGGCGTGAGTTAAAGGTATTGAGTGTTTTCGTGGCAAGGAGCACAACTCATTAGGAAGGCTTTCAACTTGCCAACGAGAACAGTGTCACTCCAACCATCCTCAAGGAAAATAACTAAACGAGTATAGCGAGGTCTGTTGAAGCCCCTTAGGTCGTTCACTAGCACAACGCCAGGTCACGAGATTAGCGAGCTAGACGCATGTACGAGGTCCAGTCAGCAATCAAGGGCATGCATCTCCAATTGATAGCTCAACCTCCAAATCGAGACATTAGCCCCTTAACATTCTGAAAATGATTTACCCGGCATTAATTATCTGATGCTAAGCATTAAAAGCTCAGTGCGACAAAAATAATCATTCTGTTACTTGTAAAATTACATTTGTAACCCTTTTCCCTTTTATAAATAGGAAGAGACGATCATTGTAAGAGAAGAGAGGAATTGACATGCAGAAACTCTGTCGAAATATAGAGAGAGCAATGTACACAGTGAGAAAGCATTGCCATTGTAATCAAACAAGAAAAACAATAACTAGTTGATAATCAAAATCAGCGTAGACGTAAGGCCAACTTGGCTTTAGCCGAACCACGATAAAACTCTTGGTGTTTGCTGTCTTTCTTTTCTTTCAGTATCCTTCTTTTTTGCATTCTTCCATATTCAACTTGTAGTCTGGGGTGATATGAGACACAAACCTATTGATCGGATTTTGGTGTCAATAGCATCCACTCGAACTTTATTGGCAGGCCTTTATAGGTTCAATCCATCCTGTCCTTAGTGTTAGCCATAACCTTATGTGTAAAGTCATTCTTAATAAGGAAGTTAATCTCAGGCTTCCACTTGTACATAGTATGCAATAATGATGTTAATTTAAAGTACATGAATGTTAATAATGTAAACTTTAAAGACTAAAAAGTCAAAGGAATTAACTTAATCCTTATTGACCAATCCTTGAACCATGCATCTTTAAGTTGTTAGGAATAGCTTGTATATGTGAGGAATGGCTCTTTGAAGCAAGCTTGAATCACCTTTGTTATATCTCTTAAGGGACCATGAATAGATGCAACAATCAATCTCAAATTTGATACATAAAAGACTAAAAGGAACTAAATAGTAGAAATATTACTAAATATGTAAAAGATACTTATGAGTTACCCTTAGGATGCACGTAAACCTATCCGTCGGTGGGATCTCTATCCCATGGTAAGGGAAGAGGCCAACTTGGATGAGTCGCTCGCATGGTCACCTGCTCAAGACCATCATGAGAAGATTCCACAATTTGGATAGGAGATTAATAAGTTGGCTGTACATAATTAGATGCCTGGTGAGGTGAAAGTTGTGGCGTCAGCTATGATGAAGTCTATATGGATAGAATGACGCTATGAGTGGCCAAAGATGAAGGAGTGGTGGCCCTATCATGACCTCTACTCATGCGATGACCTTTCACATCATTATCTCTACCCCCACGTCTTGAAGACATTGTGCCTAACAGGAACAATTGAATCGATTAATTATTCATCACAATGTGTATGCATACATAGTTATCACTATCCATCACATTGTGCATGCATACATAGTTTACATTCATATATGCACTCATATTTACAACCAACACATCTCAGTTCACCTATTGTAGTGACTCAAGTTCAAAGATGGTTCCAAATAAAATGATGACTAACTTATAGGGCACCTATTATTTCTAAAGCTAGAATTAAGTATCCTAACTTAATAGTTCATACAAGTTAAACCAATAGATTAAGCATTCATTTAATTGCAATAGACACTCAAAATCTATAACCAAATTAAGTGTCTATATATTATGGTTTGGAATAAATGATTTCATATTCAAAATGACAATGACAAAGAAAGTAACAATAAAAGTAAAAGTTTCAAGTTGATTCTCCATTTTTTTCCTTTTTTGGTAGCTTCATCTCAATCAAAAATAAAGAAATGTGCAAGTGTAACCTCTATAACATTACTCATCACTATATCTTTTAGTTGTAAAGCATTTGACAAATAAAGGTATATTGTTCCATTCTTCGTAATAAATAATGTGCACAATATTACCAATAACTATAGCCTAATTATTATAAATCAAGTAATGAACATAACAAGAATTTAAACTCCAAACAGTGATAAAAACACAAATACAAAGAAATATATCTACATATAATAAAATAATCTTGAGCTGAAGTAGGATCACTCAAAGTTTGGTTGCCAAGAACCTGAGTTGAATTTAACTTAAAAGTGGACTTTAACCCCAAGAGCTCATTATTAGAAATTAATGCCATTGGATAGGTGACATAGATATTGAACTAGTTTGGCACAGAAGTGTGAATATTTCATTAACCCAATGAGATATTACCCGTACTCTTGATAAGAATGTTTATGGGTTTATAGTAATTCTCCCTGAAGATTTAGCCAACTTCTTGAAATCCTAAGTTGGCAAACAATAGAATTTTTCTTAATTAGATTCTATATAAGCTTGTATGCATGGTAAATGAAAGAGAAGAACAAAGATAATAGTATTAGTTTTGGTGCAAAAGGCTAATGGAATTTTTTTTATAATTATAACTTGAAATTTCTTGATATATATAGAAGATAAAGAAGTTTGCATGAAAGGGCATGAATTTTCATAACTCGCTTTATGCAAAGATATGAACATTCATCAATAATGTCATCTTTTCTATTTATATATATATATATATATTAAAAGTTATAGCCTTTTGAGTTGAAATTCCTCTTTCAATATGGAAACATCGCCATCTATGCTAACAATCCTCCCTTAGATGTCAATGTTTCCAATACAATCATTCGTGACAACAATGTGCATACAAGATGGTGTTACTAATATCAAACCATTAATTAGTAGAAGTATATTAGGCTTCTAACAAGTATCAATTGTGCATGTAACTTAAACCATGAATCCTTGTGCTAGAAATGGACTTACCTTACACATATTGTGTCATGCCTGCAAAGATGAATGTATTGAGATATCAAACACTTAAATGGTCATGTGCTCCATCATAATTCATGAGTATTTACAAGAGTTGACCAAAAACTTCTTGCTAGGAGTAACATCACTTCATATACTTATATAGTTGAGACTCTAGACACACCTTGCTATACAAGTGCCATAGTGCTAAATGACAAATTAGGTCTTATTGAGAGTAATACACTTATCCTCCTTTATCATAGCAAATATACACTAGATTTCATCAGAAAATAAATGCATAAAACCTTCCCTAGTGTAAACTCCATCACAAGTAGCAACTTATTTATCCCATTAAACATTGAAAATAGAATTTTTATCTACTTAAGGTTGGGTTCACAATGCTAGTAGTTTGTAGAAAATGGTCACAATCCTATTCTAACCAACGTCCTTGCTATCATTATAACCCTTTTGTAAAAGGATCAACCAAGTTTGCAATAGATCTTAATGGTGAAAATTTTGTCAAAGATCAAACTCTAAACACTATCATGCTTCAGGCTTATTATTCTAGACTTTTCATTGTACATATGATTATAAGCCATAGATAATGTAGCCTAACAGTCACATCTCAAAAAGACAGGTAGCATCAACTATGAGTATTAACTTATACCTAGTAATAAGTTATGTAGTCACTTTGCCTTTTGACATGTAACATTTAAAGCCACAAACTTGGCTATAATGGTAGACCACGCAATGCACGTTTATTTCTTACTTACCCAAGACACAACTCTTCCATCCAATATGAAAATCCACCCTGTTGTAGACTTAATGTCTCCTAATCTAGAAACCCAATTGACATTTGAGTATCCTTCAAATACTGTGGGATATCCATTATAAAACAAACCACAATCAATTGTCTTTTTCAAATAATCGAAGACTCACTTGACTTTCACCCAATGTCGATTTTCAATATTGCTAGTAAATCAAGAAAGCTTGCACACCAAAAATGATATGTCAAACTTACTGTAATGCATAGTATACATGAGACGTCTGATGATGCTTACATATTCTAATTGCACCACCACTCTTTCAATATTTTCGACATGATGAAAAGAGGCATCATAAGGAGTGTTATACTCCTTAATCATTAAATGCTTATATTTCTTAGGCATTTTCCCGACATAATAGAATTGATTCAATGCAAACCTATTTGCATGTCTCTTTACCTTAATAGCAAGAATGGTAAGAATGGTATTGACTTCATTGGAAGACAAGAATTTCTTCGTCTTATAAACCCCACTCAAGTTTATACCAAAATTAATATATCATCTACATAAGATGATAACCCTGTAATCTCTAGTGAATTTGGTGTATATGTATTTGTTGGTAGTATTATGCCAAAAACTATGACACAAAATGACAGCATTGAATTTCTCATGCCATACTTTTGTACTTGCTTCAACTTATACAATGCCTTCAATAGTTGACAAATTTTCTTCTCTTGCCCTTGAAGTAGAAAACCTTCCAATTGCTTCATATAAACCTCCTCATCCAAGTTCCCATTTAAGAATATTGTCTTAACATCTATTTGATACACAATAAGCTTATAAATGGATGTTAATGCCAGTAATACATGAATTAATGTTATTCTAGCCACCGATGCATAAGGGTTAAAATAATCAATTCCTTCCTTTTGACGGAACCCTTTGGTAATTAATCTTGCTTTAAAGGTTTACATAGAACCATTAGCATTATATTTTCTCCAAAATACCAATTTACAATCAATTAGTTTTGAACTAGGATGTAAATCAGTGAGAACCTAAGTATTATTTAACATAATTGAGTCAATCTTATCATTTATTGACTCCTTCTAGAAGCTTGAATTTCTAGAAGCCATTGCCTTGGTGAATGTCTTCGGATCACCCTCGAGATTCAAGACTATGGGTATTTTTTGACAAACTGTCTTTATATCCCCTTCAACAGAATAAATTGTGAGGAAATAAAATTTAAACTTAGCAATTTTTCCTTCCTAGGTCATTGACTCTATCAAGACTTAAACGAAGATTTAAGAAGATCATTTTCGATCATAGTAATGAAATCTTTGCTAGTCCCATAATTTTTTGTTTGTGCCGATTTTGGATTATCATTAGCAGTGCTAGTAGATTCATCTCTAATAAACTTATCTTCAAAGAAATCCATATCTCATGACTTAATGATCACATTGTTCTCCAAATCCAATAATCAAATGCTTTAGAGTCCATCGCATACCCCACAAACATGGCCTTGAGTGCTCTAGCACTCAACTTAGTTCTCTTAGGATTAGGAACCCTATAATAGGATAAACAGCCCTAAGCCTTAAGATAATTGAGATTTGATTTTCTACCTTTCCATAGTTCATACAAAGAGAACCTTATGCTCTTGGACAATATTCGATTATGTACATGACAAGCCATGAAAAGTGTTTTTCCCCACAAATTAAATGATAACTTGGCACCCATTAGGAAGGCATTTACCATATCCACTAATGTTCTATTTTTCCTTTTTACCAAGCCATTTTGTTGAGAAGTATATGGAGCATTGGATTAATGCACAATCCTACGTTCTTCGCAGTAGGCAATGAAATCATGTGAAACATATTTGCCTTTCCTATTGCTTTGAAACACTTTGATCCTTTTGTTAGTTTAGTTTTCAACAAGAGATTTAAAAGCTTTAAATATGACAAATGCATTAATTTATGTTTAATCAAGTAGACATGTGTATAACGAGAATATCTATTGATAAAAGTAATGAAATATCTATTACTTCCCCTAGTTAACATGTCATTTAATTCATAAATATCACTATGCACAATAGCAAGAAGTCCATTACATATATCATTTTTAGGAAAAGTTTTCTTAGTTATTTTTGCTTGAATGCAAATTTCACATTTGTCATGAGAAAAATTGTTGCATGTAATCAAACCATTTTATTACCATAAATTTTAAAGTGTTGAAATTAACATGTTCAAATTGTTTATGCCAAACTTATGTTTGATCAATCATAGACATAGAAATAATAGCATTGTTATTGATACTGAGTTTGAACATTCCATCATATGCATACCCTTTTTATAATAAAATGCCCCTTTAGTCAATACAATAAGTATACCAAAACAAGTTTCAATACCATGGCTATAATATTTGCCACATCAGCTTCTATCACATTTGCTTGATGGGCCTTTCCATCATCCTGTTTCTCCCTCTTGAAGTAGTCTTGTTTAAAGTGTTCAGTATTTCTGCAATTATAGCACTTTAAATAGGCCTTCTTGCTTCCCTTGTTAAAGTCAGAATTTCAAGCATTGATGTTCTTTTATTTCTTACCTCCTTTGCCCTTGAAAAAATTCACCTTTGGCTTTAGATCTTCAAGTGTTTTTTGTTCCTGCATAGGCATATGCCCATCGATTCATAGATATGTGTGAAAATGTTCCAAAGTTATGGGCTCTATCATGTATAAAAGTTTCTTCCAATAATTATTCCATGTGAAAGGTAATTTTACAATTATTGTTCCCACATAAAATGATTCTGAAATCTCTCCACTTTGAAGTTTCTTAACTTAAAGATAAGAATTTGGAGTTTATGTAGTTGATCCAGCATCAAATGGTTATTAGTCATAGAAAATTCAAAAAAAATTCATAATAAGGAATTTGTTCATACCTTTTTTATTAACTATATATTTCATCTCTAAAGTAGTCTAGATCTTCAAAGGTGAATTTATTGGTGTGTAAAGATCATGGAGACAATCCAAAAGTGAATTCATGATATGGCCATGCCAAAGTCATGCATCTTCCTTATGCTTTTTCTAAGCATCTGTAATTTCCATGGTTTCATTCAGTTAAGAGTCCACTATTGGTGGCAATTTCAGATCAAGAATGTATGCTATCTTTATGGTAATGGTAAGGAAAAGCATCATCTTGTGCTTCCAACAGGCATAGTTTGATCCATTAAAATGATTCATCCTTATGTAATCCATGCTTAACATTGCAATGCATGATATACTTGATCTCAAAATCATCTTCAATATCTCCTTAGAATGTTAGAAAATTAGTGGCACCTGATAGATAAAATACATATTGAACTAGTCTGGTACGAATGCATGAGGCTTTTATTAACCTAAGGAGATATTACCCTTTACTCTTGATGAGAATGTCAATGGGTTTCTAGCAATTTTCCTCAAGGATTCCACTGGCCACCTAAAATCCTAAATTGGCAAATAATAGAAAATGGATTTTGCCCTTACTATTGATGAGGATGCTGATAGGTTTCTAGCAATTCTCCCTGAAGATTCAACTGACCACCTAAAATTCGAAGTTGGCAAACAATAGGATTTTTCTCAATCCGATTCTGTGTAGAGTTGTACGTATGATAAATGAAAAAAAAAATGAACAAAGATAATAGCAATAGTTTTGGTGCAAAAGGTTGATGGAGTTTTTTTTTTTTTTTTGGTTGGATACTTATAGCTTGAAATCCTATGATACATAAAAGAGGGAATTTGCATGAAGGGTCACAATTTTTCATAACTCCCTTTATGAAAGAATATGAACATTCATCAAGAATGTCACCTTTTTAGTTTGCATGAATATATATATATATATATATATATCAAGAGTTGCAACTTTTCAAATTCAAATTCCTCTTTCACTCTGGAACACACCAGTATCTATTCCAACACTCATGGTTTTAGAAAAAGAGATCCAAGATATGACAACAATATATAAATGATAATTTGCATCAGCACTGATTTACATGCTTATGCCTTGTGGCATTTTGAAATAAAATGAAAGAAATATGCATCAACACTTCATATGGGTCATTTCAAGATAAGATTCAATGCATTTAAGTATAACCTTTACACATTAATATATATATATATATATATATTTATAGTAAATCAATTTGAAGAAAGCAAAAAGTTGCTTTTATGTATGCTATACCTGAGTGCTTCGCACCATAATAAGCAAAAACTGAAAAAAAATCTCCGAAACCATGCAGTGTCTTAAATTGCACTATGCCCTCAAAACCAAACCGACCATTGGGAAAGAAAGGAACAACAATGATCATAAAAACAACCTTAGAGATAATTGTAATAAAAACAAGTTAACAATGCCAACCAATGCTTAAAGTAGATAAGCATATAAAACAATGATCTGTCATGCAATGCTAGCTTTACATGTTTCATTAGAATACAAACACATTGCTTTATTAATTAAAGATGAATCAACTTTCATCTTTCTCAATCTTTTTTTGTTCACTTTCACGTAACTTGATTCAAAATAGTACCCTGGACAAATATAAAAGCAACTTGTAGTATATAGATTAGGTTCTTTAGAACCCTTGAACATATCTAGTTTTGACAAATTTGAGCATCTCGTATTGCTGTATAATGATAACACCAATTGGGTCGAGACTAAGCCTTTGACAAACAACTTTAGTCAACTAGTAATTCAAACAACTTAAATTTTATCAAATATATCAATCATAACATGGTTTAGTATATAGGCATCTTTTTAGTTGAAAGTCATGCCAATGCCATCATTGATCACATACCATTTTAGTATTTTGGTTGTAAAGAGAATCATGCATTAACAACATTATTAATTAAAAGAAGAACCTAGTTGAATACATTGTATCAATCCTAAAGCTAGAAACGTCGGGGAGGATGTTTGTCTTAGTTTCTACTTTTTCTTGACCATATACACTTTATATAAGAACTTGATCATTTACATTTTGACTTTTATATTTCTATCAAATAGCTATTATAAAATCTCATACCATTTATGATAATTCATAATGTCATCGTCAAGCTTATAAAATTCTAAGCCTGTTATTTTCTAATTTTTAATTCCCAATAGCAAAATATCAAACATGTAATGTGTGTAGTGACAAGAAAAGAACCAAAATAGAGATGATAACAAGTGTTCTTACTTTGCAAATTTTTACTATTACAACTACCAATTGCTTAAAAAGTTTAGTTTATTCTTATGTTGTTCTCATGAAAATTAAACTAAACTCTATCATTTAAATCCCTAGTCAATATTTAAACTAAATCTTAACATTATAAATCCCTAACTACAAAACCCTAACCTACAAAATTCAAATCAAAATTGTAATAAAGAGGGATTTGAGGTTTTGAAACTTACCTTTTCTCCCTATAGGTGGTGGTATGACTCTCCAACAGTGATGGCATAGTGGTCGATCATGGATGTGGAAAAGCAGTGGTGCAAGAAAGACATAAAATGGAAATTGGAAATCATAGAAGTGAAAGATTTATCTCGTAACTAGGGTATATTAATAAAATGTGCACTCTATATTATCGATGGACTCAATGACAGATCTACAAAATTTCGTTAGTAAATTCATCATTAAATGGAAAGAAATATTTTTTTGTGGGCAAATTTTTTAATAAATGATTTAATCATCCATTGCTAATTTTGTTAGTATTTTGAATTTTAGAAATCCCACTTTCAAATCTCATTAGTAATTCCATCAATAAATTTAAAAGGAAATTGGAATTAAATTTAACGATGAAATTAGAGACGGAAATGGTCTTTTTCATCACTAATTTTATCGCTAAATAATAAATGTTTTATCAAAAATAGAGTTAATTTGAGCATTATTTTCTAACAAAGTATTCAGCAATAATATGATCGATAACTATTCATCAGTAAATTCTATCACTAAATATTTAATATTTTTGTAATACAATAATAACCTTGGGTGAGACTCGGTTGCAACCCTTCAAGACTAATTCGACTACTATTTTAGGGTCTAATAATCAAAATAGATGATATTATTAAAATATTAATTAATAATGTTAGGCAAAATATAATTCAATGTGAAAATATTGAAATGAAACTAAATAACGGTTCTATTATGAAATGAAATTTCATGCAAGGAAGAAGTAGAATATAAAGACACTAAAGAGAAATAACATATAGAGAAGAAAGATATTTCTTATTCA
>JANHAO010030361.1:0-10164 GCA_026873985.1 Saraca asoca | reverse complement strand
AGCCGGAGCGAGACAGAGAAAGAGGAAATAGGTTAGGGCACAAATCGGGCACGAGAAGGCAGGAAAAAGAAAGGGAGTCCGGTGATCGGCTACTGACTGGGCCAGTTTAAATATTACGATCGAATATTTTGGTCGCTAATGGCTCCAGACTTCATATGGCCACCGAAATATTCAGTCGCAAACCTTTTTCCTAAAAAAATTTTAAACTTTCACTGTTTGTGACTAGACTGCGACCGAATAGCTGCTACAAAATTTGCCACCGAATAATCTAGTCGCTGATTCGGTCTCTAAATCATCAAATTTTTTTCAAACCATTCGATCGCAAAGTAGTGGCAAGTTGGTGGCAGTTAGCGATCGAATTCTTTCGATCACTATTTTCAGTCGCCAAAATCCTTTTTTTTTGTACTGAGAGTAGTGCAATCCGATTTTATAAATTTCTAATTTGATTGGTCACGACAACCGAACTATCATTAGCTAAGTTCAAACAAGCTATTGATAAAGAACACATCACTCACAAATCACTTGTATGTTGATTTGCCCACATGATGGAACTCCATCTTTAAGATACTAAAGGTAGTAGAGAAGTACTAAAAAGCATTTGAAAGGTCAAAAGAGAATGACACTAATTACTCCATTCATTTTATCGAGGATTCCAAGAGAATAGGGCCACTAACTATTATTGATTGGAATAATGTAAGGACTTTTATAAATTTTCTTAAATTTTTTATGTCGTCACTTTGTAATTTTTAACCTCATCGCATGTCACTTCAAATTCTGCATATGCTTATTTATCTTTAGTGCAAACCCAGATTAGGAAATTGAGTGATGGTGAGATGTATGACTCAGTTTTACATGTTATGGCATTAGATATGAAAACAAAGTAAAAGAAGTATTGGGGAAAGATTGAGAACATGAATTCTTTCTATTCATTGTAAATGTTCTAGACCCTATATATGAATTAGCTTATGTTATATTGTCATTTAAAGAAATTTATGGGGAAAATGTGGCACAAGAAATGGGTAGAAAGGTTAAAGATGATTTGGTAAGGATGTATGAGGGGTACTTAAATGAATAGGGCCAACCTAGTGCATCTGCAACAAGAAAGGTAGAACTTAAGGATTCATAATCTCCATCATTTATTATTGAAAGCCATGCTCACAAGGCTAGGTGTGCTACCTTTATGTCCCACTTGAAGAAGAAAGAAACCATTAAGGTAAAGAAAGAGGTGGAAATATTTTTGAATGAAGCTTGTGTGGATAAAGATAAAAACTTTGATATTTTGGTTTGATAGAAGCTTAATGCCTCAAGATTCAGTATCTTTTCAAAGATAACTAGGGATATGTTGGCTATCTTGGTGTGAATAGTTACCTTAGAATCAACTTTTAGCATTAGAAGAAGAGTGTTAGATCAATTTAAAAGCTTTTTTACCCAAAAATTATTGAGGCTCTTATTTGCACTTAAAATTGGTTGAGGCCCTCAAAGTTTAACTCCCATAACATTGAATATGATGATGAACTTAACAAATGTGAAGAAATAAAGTAAGGTATAAATTTACCCATTTGCTATATTTTCTTGGTTTTTTTCTTATTTTGTTTTTCTCATTTTATACTTCTTGATTCCTTTACTAATTACATCTAAATTTGTTTTATGCTTTGTTAGAAATTTAAGGAGGTGGTTCAGGAAATTCCTCCACAATAACTAGTATTAAAGGTGGAAGGGCAAGTGGTAAGAGGGAAGTAACAACAATATCACAATCATAGCATATGGCTATTTATTGAAGAAAATTAATTGCTTTAAAAAATTGATGTCTAGTTTTTGTTTAATGGTGGGCTAGTTTCTATTTGCTTTGCTAAACTAGACATCTTTTCGTATTTAGGAACCATGGAGGAAGCATATATTTTGGTATAGAATTCACTTGAATACACTACTAGTCAGCAAGGTTTTTTAGAACTACTTGCCATTGAATAGCATGCCACTAGTAAAGTTTATGGAAAAATTAATAGGACAATCACACAACTTTTAGTTTTTGGCCTTTTGGTTCAGTTAGGTTGGTAAATTGGTGGTATAGTGCAACTCATATAGTACAGACACAATGTACAAAACACATAGTACACAGAGCTTCAGGTTTAAGAATTTTTGACAATTATTTAATGAATTTAGATTTTATGTAAATGGCTTTTGCATATGTTAGTTACACTAGACAGTGAAGCCTTTGCTGAAAGTTAAAAGTAGAGGCTTAAAAGTGCTCTTGTGTCAATTTTGTTTGGATGATTATGTAATGTGTTCTTAATTTTTAACAGTGTCAAATTGTAAATGTTTATTGCTTAATATGGGATTTTTTTAATAATTATGTTCACTGTTCATAATATGTTTCTATCAGGTTTAATCATTTTAAATTTTTAACAATGGAAATGGCTTAAACTGGGTCATTTTTTAGAATAGTGGCTTTTTTTATTCAATTGGGCCTTATTTTGAAAAAATAATTATAAATTAACATCAATCAGTCTTAATCAAATTAAACCATCTAATGTAGTTAAATTCGATTTGCACAAGAGGTTTTAGTCGGTTATAGGTCATTCTAACTAGCTAACAGGTAAAGTCAATCGGGTAAAAATAGGCCTCATAATCAATCCAACTTGACCTGTTATCACCCTTACCAACAAAGGAGGAAGTCATGGATTAAAAATCCATTCTTTTCCCTTCCCGTGCCCTTTATTCTCTCTTGTTATTTTTCTTTCCACTATAAGAAATTCATCATTTAGCGACAGAAATATCTATTAGTAAAATAGCATATTCCATGCAAAATATTTTATTGACAAATTTAGTGACAGATTTCCAAAAGTCAATGAATAGCAGGTCAATAATAAAATTAGCAATGGATTTAGGTATTCCATTGCTAAAGTTTGTCATAAAATCTACTAGTAACGAATAATTTTATAGGAGACAAACAATGAATTAATATAGCAACAAACATTCTGTTAGTAATTTTTAAAAAAAGAACATTTAACAATGAAATTTTTATCAATAATACAAATAGATTTTGAATTTTTTTGACATTATCGATGAATGTATCTGTCACTAGAAGTGATTTGTTGCCTTATCCATCAATAATTTTGTTGCTATTTTAGCTGATTCTGGAGAATTATAGGCGTTGCTTGGCTCAATTCTAATATAAATTTAGGAAAATATGCCAAAATTCTAGTTGTTTTTTAGATCAAACAAAGAAACAAACAGCCTGAAATTTTGTCCAACACACCATTCAACATACATCATAAAATATTACTAAAAATAATTCATTAATTATCAAATTATTATTCACTTGCTACATTTGGCAAAAAATGTTATTACCAGTAAAACTCTTATAGAAAAAATTTCAAATTCAAACTAATACAAATAAAATCCTAGAAGTCACTATTAATCTCCTTATCATCCCTTTGTTGCTTATCTTGATAAATATAAATGTAGCTAAGTGCCAAGTGTAGGGCCTATGACCTAGCTAAAGTCAAATTTAGCTAAAGGCAACAAAGTGATGAAAGATCTTGTTACCCCTCTAAACAAGTATTATTATTAAATACTTCATTCTTTTAACAAATTCTCTCTCGCTTAAACATCATAGAGGCTTTAATGTTCTCCACTATTAAGCCTTTTTATAGGTAACTTTTGGCCATCATCCATAACTCTAGGAGTTTGAAGTGTACATTACATCTGCTCTTCCTCCAAGAGTGGTCGGCAATGGTAGTTATGCCTTACAGGATGTGATGGATGTATTATAGATGTCTCCTTATGAGGAATATCTTAGACCCCTAACTTCACAAATAGTTATTAGAAGTAGCAATCATGATGCTCAATCACGGCCTGTTGAATAGTAACCCATGACTCCTGGATAGTGATGACCTCTTCGTTTCTTGTATTCTTAGATTATGCTAATGTAAGCTCCTTATTTAAGCATTGCATAACTAGCTACAACTCTTTGTTTTGGCACTTAACAGTCTAGTACACCTTTTCCGATTCAGGCTTTGAAGACGAGACAAACCATGGCAAATGAAGGCCTAGAAATCTTTTAAGCCTCTAAATCCATGTGATAAATGCAACCCTTCTTATTCTATCCTTTGGTCGCTTCCATCTATATTGAGCTCTCATTCATTTGAGTGCAACCTTCACCTTTAGTTGTTATAGATGCTTAAGAAGCTTGAGCTCTATCATTATCTCATAGTCATCCTAAAATTTAATCATAAAACTAAGTAAACACACATTTCACATCTACATTTCAAATTTTGCATAAGTCCTTTACAGCCTCTCATCAATAAACTCTGTAATCCCTTTCTTGAAATGAGTCTTCAAGAAAACCTCACCATCAATTGGCACGTGGCATAGTTGTGTCACCTGTATTTATATAGAACATAAAAATAAGATGCATTACTATAGTTATTATTGACAGTGAAATTTGGTAAGCCCAAATCCTATCCAACATGAACAGTTCTTGAACCCTCAAACTATAATATGGTTATGTGTTTATCAAATAGATGCAAAAAATAAATAAATACAAAAATCAAAGGAAGAATAGCTTAGGCAAGAAGAGTCTTTTAATGTGGTTAAGCTAAAATCCTTTGTTGGATTCTTACATCCATGAATGATTTTATTTGTATGAAAAATTTAGCAGAGTTATAGTATGTATTTTCAAACTTGCCTATTATATCTAATCCTCCCCTTTTTATAGAGACTGGGAGGTTACAAATGTAATTTACTAAGTTATAAATCTGTTGCATCAAATGATAAATGTATTTGACAAGTATGGCTTCTACAAATCGATTTTTGCAGACCGCAGGCCAGCTTCTGTGGATTGATTTCTATGAGTAGGCCCCTATTAGCTACTTTTTGCAGATCAGCCCTACAAGTCAAGTCTGAGAGGATGCCAACCTCAGGTTCACGCACAGCAAGCTTTTAGTTGGGTGAGATACCACGTCTCACAAGCTGGGACTCCTAATCTAGGGTCACTGCTGGTCTTTGGATAGCGACACTGAGGTCGTATTTGACGATGCGGGCTCGTGCAGGATGAGTTGTTGGCCATGCGAGTCGGAGCTCATTTCTTAGCAAGCTGGGGCTTTTGTCTTATTCTGTGCTCTAAGCTTGTAGCTGGCAATCTAGTGCCCTTGAGTGATCTTAGCTTTGGGGCAGGTTGGGCCTTTCTCATCTAAACTTATCTATTGTTAGGCCTTTGCTAACCTATTTTGTATAGTACTAGAAAATACCTATAACATTAGCCCTTAATTCTCAATCCGTTTCACGAGTTGGGAGTTGTAATTTGCTGACAAAGTCTTTATTTGTGGATTGTCATGCAATCAATGTCTTTATGTTTAGTCTGTTATTTCATCTGCCCCATGCCACACTTTTTTCTGTATGTGTTTCATAGCTATGGGTGCATCAGCCTTATTTTCTTCCAAGCCATTTAATTAAGACCAGTTGGATTTCTTCTGGACTCTTCGGTAAGACCAGGTTGGTCTATTTAAAACATGAGAAATCCTTCATCCTTCTTCATAGAGTGACTAATGGGTGCCTTAGCTAAGGCTCCTATTTGATGATGCGTGTGTGGCCTACTATATAGGAAGTCTTTATGGGCAATTCTTCTTTGAGGACTTTGGAAGATCTTACGCAGATCTTGGATTATTTTCTCACGGTTATGCCATGGGATTTGGCCTTTCTGGCTGTGCTCTTTTGCTTCTTTTAAATTTTTAGTGCTAGAAGTGAGGGAGATTTTTAGCTAAGGAGGACAACAAGAAGAAAATTAAGGAGCCAGCGTGCTCGTCGGTCCTCTAGCTAGTTGGAGTTCAGCTCCTTGAAGCCAGCCTTCTTTGTAATAGCCATAGGTTTACTCTGATTTGTACTTTGAATCTTCTCATGTAAACTTTCCTCGTTAAGTAAGGCCTTTAATGAATGAACTTTTCTTCATGATTCTTGAATGTTGCGTTGGATATTCTGCATATCATAGATGATAACATAAATTCCTATAAATCATGGTTAAATGAAATGTTTAGATAACCAATCGGTCATATTTCTCAGTTAACAATGAATCTGAGCATCAGAGTGTCTCAGTTGGTGATGAGTAAAGTATACAGGTAGGTCGCATGAAAGCTGCGCCTTATGGGTTATGCCATAGCAATCTTGTTGCTTAGTGGGCAATATGAGTTTAACTTTGCCAGCAATCTTGTTACTGGGGTGGCAATCTCTTTTCTTGGTAATCTTGTTACCGAAAAGGTGGTAATCTGGTTACTAGGGAGGCAATCTCATTACCAGGGTGGCAATCTCATTGCCTAGCAATCGTGTTGCCAATAAGGTGGTAATCTCATTACTGGGGTGGCAATCTTGTTGCCTAGAAATCTTGTTGTCGAAGAGGTGGTAATCTCATTATTGGGGTGGTAATCTCGTTACCTGACAATCTTGTTGCCAAAGAGGTGGTAATCTCATTATTAGGGTGGCAATCTTGTTGCTTGACAATCTTGTTACTGAAGAGATGGTCGTGTACGCTTGGACTTTATTAGCTTCAAGAATGGCTTGCCTCTTTGCATAATACTTTGTTGAAAATTCATTCAAAGATTAGTATAGAAATTCAAAATGCTTTCATTAATTTCTATATTACATTATAGAATTAGTAAATGGTCCTTATTGTTGGCACTCACTCTTGGTCGAGATCTCACTGGGGATAGTGAGGTTACTACCCCAAAGGATTCACCATGTAATCTTGCAAATGACCTCTTTTGATAAGGTCTTCTATGGCGTCTCTAAGTGCCCAGCACTCAGAAGTATTATGCCCAATCTCATTATGATAGGTGTAGAACCTGTTTTTGTTGCTCCTGAGCTTGTTAGGAGTTATCAAGGGTAGAGGCCTTCCGAAGTCTTCCCTTCCTTTCTCCATTGCAAAGATTCTATCTTGAGTGCCAGATAGAATATTGTAGTTCTCATGGCAACCTTAATGCTGAGGTCGCACAGTCTTAGCCCTCTTTACGAGCTGGTCGTTAGAGTCACCCTTCTAACTGTCCTTATCACTCTAGTCATTGTTCCTTCTTTTGATGGCGTTAGCCTGGTCAAATTTCTCAAGGCCAAAAGTCTCTTCCCACCTAATCTGTTTGGTTGCCCACTCATAAAATTTAACAAGGTTTTTTACCAAAGACTTGTATAGGCTTTTGTATAGCTTTCCATCTTTGCGAAGTCCCACAAAGATCACCGTCAAGGTGCTCTGCTCTGAGGGATTTTTTACTAAATTGGCTTTATGTCTAAACTTGACGATGTAATCCTTCGGTGACTCATGCTTATGTTGAAAGACTATCACAAGATGGCAGGGAGGTGCAAGCTGCCTCTTCAACTCTTGGTACTGGTTGACAAACTTTTGCTGGCATTTTTCTTAACTACCGATGCTGCAAGCTTAGAGACTTCTAAACTATGCTTGGGGAATGTCTCTTAATGTAGCTAGGAAGACATGGCATTTAACCACAGGATCGGTTGTCTAGAGATCCATCTAGACATTAAATGCATCCAGGTGGTCACATAGGTCACTATTCCTATCATATAGTAGAATCATGGGAACTTTAAACTTGTGAGGGAGGGGCTGCATTTCGATTTCTATAAAGAATCATGAACTCCCCTCGTAACGAGCTTGATCATCTTGAACTCTAGGGCATTCCTCTAGTCACTTTAGCCTCTCAAACAACTCTTTTATCTTTGGATTGCGGGAGTAGCGATAGGAAGTATTTCCCTGGCTAGACCTGTTCAAGCTATTAGCTTGATGTAAGCTCCTATGTCACTAACTATCATGATTCTCTCACATTTGGTGAGCTCGTGATTTCGCTCGTTGATTGGTGGAGCAAGCAAAGTCATAGTGCCAAGGTGTTTGTCTATATGGCCTTTCCCCCTGAGCTTCTTCATGTAACTGCTAGAGTTGGGCAGTAATCTCAACCTACTTTTATGTGCCTAAAGTTTATGCTTGCGCCATCACTTTAACTACCTCAGCCAAATCTTTCATCTTGTTTTCTAACATTTGTTAAGATTGTTGACATGTCTGCACCTCAACAGTTCCAAGAGTAATGGCAAGGTGCCGATGAGTTTCAGGGGCCAAGTTAGCGACGATGCTGGTAACATGAGTGTTTGTTGGCTAGTTACCTAGAGTGTTAGAACCTCTGGTGGTTCTCCCCCTAAAGATTTACTAGAATACAAAATTAACCAAAATACAGATGAGGCCCTTTCTCTAGCACCAAAATGTTGACAGTGAAATTTGGTAAGCCCAAATTCTAGCTAACCTGAATAATTCTTGAACCCTCAAACTGTAATCAGGTTGTGTGTGTATCAAATAGATGCAAAAAATAAATAAATGCAAAAATCAGAGGAAGAACTACTTAGGTGACAAGAGTTTTTTAACGTGGTTCGACTAAAATCCTTTGTTGGATTCTTATGTCCACGGATGATTCTATTTCTATGAAAAATTTGGCAAAGTTACAATATGTATTTTCAGACTTGCCTATTGTATCTAATCCTCCCCATTTTATAGAGGTTGGGAGGTTACAAATGTAATTTACTAAGGTGTAAATCTATTACATCAAATAATAAATGTATTTGATAAGTATGGCTTCTACAGACTACAGGCCAACTTTTGTAGATTGATTTTTGTGAGTGGGCCCCTGTTAGCTGCTTTTTGCAAATCGGCCTCACAAGTCAAGTCTAAAAGGGTGCCTGCCTCAAGTTCACCTGTAGCGAGCTTTTAGTTAGGCAAGATGCCACATTCCGTAAGCTAGGACTTTTGATCTGGAGTCCTTGCTAGTCTTTGGCCAGCAACGTCGAGCTCACATTTGGCAATGCAAGCTCACACAGGATGAACTATTGGCCATTCGAGCTGGGGCTCATTTCTTAACGAGTTGGGGCTTTTACCTTATTCTGTGCTCTAAGCTTATAGTTGACAATCTGGTGCCCTTGAGCAATCTTAGCTTTGGGGCAGGTTGGACCTTTCTCATCTGGATTCATCTGCTGCTAGGCCTTTGCCAGCCTATTTTGTGTAGTACCAGAAAATACTCATAATAGTTACCATTAGGAATTGAATACAAAAGAAAAGTAAAATACATTACTCACCATCTTTTTCTTATGCTTAGACATAAAGATCAAACCTCCAATATGCAAAAACCTATGAGTAACAGATGTCTTATTCTTCTTATTCATCTTTTGTTTCTTCTTGAAGTCTTTATTCTTCTATTTCTGTTGAAGTCTAGTGAAGATGTGATTAGGCATCCACTCGAGGCTTTTTGTATAAACACTTGCGAGTTCTATCCATTATGCCCCTATAATTGGCCCCATCCTTGTGTGTGAAATTCTTTTTAATGAAGAACTGAAGTTCAAGCTTCTACTTATACATGGCTTATAATAATGACATTAATTTAAAGTACATAAATACTAATAATCTAAACTTTAAAATCTAAGTACTCACACTGATTAACTTAATACTTACTGACCAATCCTTAAACCTTGAATCTTTAAGATGTTAGGAACAACTTGTATATACGAGGGTTAGCTATTCAAAGCAAACTTGAATAACTTTTGTTATGTCCCTCATAGGATACTAGGTAGATTTAACATTCACCCTGAAATTTGATATATAGAAAATATTGTAAAAGATACTTTATAATAGAAATATCACGTAATATGTAAAAGATATTTATGAGTTACCATTAATATGTACGCAAACTTGCCTATTAGTGGGATATCTACCCTATGTTAATGCAAGGACCCAACCTAGATTTGTCTCTTGGATGGTAGCCTACTCAAAACTTCATGAAAAGACTATACATTCTGTGAAGGAGTCTACTGAGTAGGTTGTACATGACTAGATGCTTGTTAAGGTGAAGACTATGGCATCGACTGTGGCTACAATGGCGTATGTGTCCATGTAAATGGCATGACATTGTGAGTGGTTAAAGATGAAGGAGTGATGGCCCTACCATGACCTGTGGCCCTATGACCACCCCTTAAACCATTATTTCTACCTCATGTTCTGAAGACATCCTACCTAATTATAAGGATTAAATTGATTAATTATTCATCACTGTAGGTCCCAAATAGTATGAGTTAAAAAGAAATTAAGTGCGGAATTTGCTTTGATCTTGCCCTTTTCCCATTGGGGAATTACAT
>JANHAO010030360.1:0-10163 GCA_026873985.1 Saraca asoca | reverse complement strand
GAAGAATGAAAACGCGCCGTATTACTTAAGCCGATTTTGATTATTCCCACGGACATATGTCCGTTGTAATTTCCGTTGGAAATTTCCAATGGATTTTACAACGGATAGACTATTCCATTGGAATATTCCCTCTTTTCGTCGAATTATTACAACGGGCTGTTAGTCCGTGTGAAAATCCATTGGAAATTTCCAACGGAATATGTTCTGTCGGAGTTTTCGTTGGAATATTCTAACGGATATAATCCGTTGGAATATCGACATTTTCTTGTAGTGTGCTAATTCTGTCAAAACTACAATTTTTTTGCCATATTTTGGTGGTTTTTGCAATAGATGAAGCAACAAACACTCTGTAAATTTCAATTCAAGTACAGAACAAGACAAAGTACTCCTATATTTCAAAAAATCAAATTCAATTTATTATACATTAAATTATCCATTCACATAAAAACTTTAGTATCTCAACAAATAAGCTTCTATATTTTACAAATTCAACACTAAGTAAACATAACTTAATCTAGGATAGAGAGTCAGAGTCATTATATAAAATTTCTTCTTTGTCTTTCTTTGTTTCTCCTCCATCACTTTCCTCTTCTTCCTCTTTTTCTTTTTCTTCATCTTCATCTTCTTTTTCATCTTCCACCGTATCCAAATAGTCACGTGGAATTGGTTGGGGATCACTAAGTTTTTCAGGAGCATTCGAATCATCCCTAAGCGAGTAGAGTTCTTCATTGTCAAAGGTAATTGACAATTGGTTACATTGTTCATCATTTTGAAATGCATTTGTTATATTGGTTGTTGGGGCATCTAGAATGCTTCTTACTTTAGTTTTTATGACAACCAACCAATCAACCTGCTCCCTTTGATGACATGGGTATGGAACATAATACACTAGCATAGCTTATTAAGCAAAGATAAAGGTGTTAAACTTATTGTATTATTAATTGGCACAAACCTTAACAATGTCATACTGTTTATGAAATCTTGTCCCTCTATTAGGAGTTAGGTCAAATCATTCACAATTGGACAATATTAACTTGTAGGTTGATAACACACTATAATCCAGTTCAATCACTTCTTGAATTTTATCATAATAGTCATTTTCTGAATGTTAGCTATATGAACCCTTAATACATACACTAAATTGGAAGTCAACTTGTGTTGACTCCATTGTTCAATGTAAACTTTATCCATTAACAAAATACATAGACCATGTGAAAACCTTTCTTTTTGAATCCCATGCTATGTCAAGGATTTTTTGCTTGGTGACCATGTTGTTTAGATTTTGGACTTAATTCAAAGTATACGTACACAAAAAATTAATTAATCAAGAAAATTGTTGTTAGAGGACATAAAAATGAGTTGAGGAGAATATGAATTAATTACATAATTGCGAAACCATGAAGCAAACTCATCTTTAATGCATGTGTTTATGCCCTAGTCATTCATGTATAATGACAAGTGGTGTATACTTCTTCAAATATGTTGCAAATGACACTACATCATTAAAACATGAACCAACCATGATTTACTTAGCATGTTTTTCTGAGTTCATTACATCTGTAATTAATGAAATAATTGGCCACAAAATGTACTTTAGATATGGTTATACCTAACAAGATTTACATTCTTTGACTGTGCGACCAAGATAATTATATAGATAATGACCACCCTTTCCATACTATTCATCACCACCATCATTATTCCTTGGAACTCTCGTCCTCCTAGAATGGAGATGTGGTTCGAAATAGTGTGAACAAAATGTGGAAGTCTCCTCAGTGATATATGCCTCACAAATAGAGCCTTTCATATTATTAATTAATATGATTTGTTAGTTTAACTACCTTTTAAAAAGACACATCCAACGATATTGGATAGGGCCTTTTATGATTGCTTCATATAGTAAGTGTATTGGAAGATGCTCCATTGAAGGCAAGAGGAAATATTGCTTCCAACTTTCAAATTGTCACATAAATATTTTGTTCTGTTAGCAACTACTATTCTTCATGTAATATGCTTAAGCACAAGTCTTTGAAGAATAAACTTAACTTAGTTATTGCATTCTAAATGGAATTTGGTAGAGCTCTAAGTGTAATTGAAATTAATAGTTCCATGAAAATGTGAAAATCATGGCTCTTCATCTCTCACATGTTCCATTCTCTTATATCCACATGTCTAGCCAAGTTTGAAACATAATCATCTAGAAGTGTTAAATTTTTTTATCCATTTAGACACTGCTCTCTTTTGCTTCATGTTGAGAGTGTGTTATGCCTTTGGCTTATACATTCTCCCATTGCTTTGTTCAAGTAGCTCAAGTTCTCTAAGCTTACACAACTCATCCAAATCCATCTGACCTGACATTGTCCCTTGTCTTACCCTTGACATCAATCATTGTGTCAAACACATTGTCAAACATATTTTCTCAATGTGCATGACATTCAAATTATGGCAAATAAGGTTTGTTTTCCACTAAAGCAACTCCCAAAAGATACTTTGTTTTGTCCAATTATGGAATACTTCATAGCCCCTAGTCTGAATTACATAGCCTTTATCTACAATTTTAGGTATGTTCATGTCCTTTTCCTAAAGTTCATTACCATCCAATCTTAAAGGTGGAAATGATTCTCAACCTTATTTTTCCTGAAAACATCTCTGTTTCTTCTACACGGGTGACTTGTAAGCAATCTACATATATGATAATCAAAGAATGAAGTCTTCTAACCATATTTTAAGGTGAAGGATTCAAAATGCTTTATACAAATGGGACATGCTAGCATGTCATGAGTTTGCCAACCTGACAACATACTATATGCAGGAAAGTCATTAATGGTTCATAACAAAACATCTCTTAAGGTAACATTTTGTTTTAAGGAGATATCATATGCATGTATAGCATCTTCCCATAACATTTTAAGTTCATTTATTAATGATTGTAAGTACACATTGATGTTCACTGTCAGACTACTCGAACCTAGGATAATCAAAGTGAGGGTGATATCTTCTTGTCTTATATACATCCATGGGAGGAGATTGTACAGAGTTACAATTACTGGCTAACGGGAATATGTTTGCCTAGATTGTCCATATGGTGTAAAGCTATATGCATATAAGCCAATCTCATATATCTAGGGTCGCAAGAAAAATGAGGATGTGTAAGGTCGAAGTTTTTCTATCTTCTCCATCCGATAGGCGGAATAAAATCCCTAGCTTATGAGGATTTTCAAGATACCATATCATTTTACTAGTAGTTGAATATAAGGCATATAATCTTTGAAGTCTGGGAGTATGTGATAAGTACTATAATTTTTTATTAGAAATCCCTATATACTTTCCTTGACTAGATCTTTGGGATGTGTACCTTGGACAATGATAGAAAATACTTTACTTCTCATCTACATATTGTTTGTTTAAAAAAAAAAAACATAACCCATTGATGCAACAATCTATCTTCTTATGCCAAGGCCTAACTTTGAAACCAATTTCTTGGTTTTGTAAAAATCCATTAACATTTAATTATCTTAGGGCTT
The DNA here is from genome assembly GCA_026873985.1 of Saraca asoca. NCBI lineage: Eukaryota > Viridiplantae > Streptophyta > Magnoliopsida > Fabales > Fabaceae > Saraca > Saraca asoca. The sequence continues at coordinate 6,639 of JANHAO010030360.1, read as the reverse complement.
GCATTTTCTTATTAGCTAAACAATTTCATTGTAGCATTGCTATGAGATATTATAGTTTGATTTGTAGCCTAACTGCAGATGACAACATAGTGTGATTACTGTAACCTTTATACAAAGGTTGTTGTGTAGTTGTTAACATATCAAAAAACCTCAAAGCACTAGGGTTGAAGGTTCTTCTGCATTGCACAAATCAAGATTCATGCATGCAACATCCATCACCATTATCTCATATCTATTTGTGGGTTTTTCATGCTCATTGCCTCCCTTTGGTCTACTATGAATTGCTTGGTCCTACATTTTGTTAGGGCACTTCCTCTTTGTTGGATGTCCAACACCAATAATTGGGTGTAGACCCTTTCCTATATAAATGCTCAATGACTTTATCATAACCAAAATCTTCCTACTTTCGCGCTTAGTACAAGGACACCTAATCTTTTGACACTGTTTGAAAATGTCTATTGAAAAGGCATGTACAATGAATCCTTGAATTCCTTCAATAAATGCATCCATCAATCCCAACCGACTAGGACTATTTTATTGTACATCCACTTCCTATGTTCAAGCATAACCATTTGTATGCAACCTATTCCTTCAAATTACATAGTACTTTCAATATAATTATATCATAATTAACAACAATACACAACAAAGTAGGCCTATAATTGACAACATATTATCCAAGAGCACAATAACAAAGGATTATTCACATTAACACAAAAAGAGCTCCTTAGCCCTATTTAACATTTCGATCAGCCGCTACATTTGTACATGCAGGTGAAGGTGGCATGTGTTGATCGGTGTTTTGATCTTTACTTTCCTCTTTTGGTATGGCACATGCATTCATTTTTCTCTATTTATGCTTTACCTCTGAAAATATTACTGTCATTACATAAAGATTTTAATTTTTAGAGCATGAATTTCACTTTTGGGCCTATATTTTCCCATTTTTTATGCTTTAACATGCCTATGCCAATGACTTGTAGGAATTGTATGATACTCCAAAAGTTGAGGAGAAGCAGAAAGAAGACTGATGATATTTATAATAAGGCATTGGGCATATACCATATTGTTTACAATTATCTTACATTGCGAAGCTCTAGTTAGCTATTGTATATTCTCATGAAAGATTGCAGAGCCCACACTTTTAAGTTTCTATAACCTCAAACTGGATGAAAGAATTCGGAACGAGATCACAGAAGACATTTGTTAATTAGACCTTGCAAAATTAATAATATTGTGCTCTAGGCATTAATTAATCAAACATTTCTCGTGCTATTAATTTGAAGAGTCTACCTTGCAACTTTCAATGCAAATATACAATAGCTAATTAAACCTTGCAATATAGGGTAATTACAAACAATATGGTATATGGCCAATACCTCATTATAAATACCATCAATTTTCTTTTTCTCTCTTCTAGTTCATTTGCTTCATACAACTTCCGCAAGTCATAGGTATAGGCATGTTTGAGCATAAAAGGTGGAAAAATATAAATTTGTATGAAAAATTCATGCTCCAAAAATTAAATCATGTATGCAATTGTAATAACATTTTCAGAAGCACAACATTCATAGAAGAAAATGTATATGCCACACTATAAAAGGTAAGTGGGGATGAAAACACTAATAAATTTATCATTTGAGTGTTTTAACAATTAGATTACCATTTATCACATAAGACATCAATCTACTTTGTAACAAAATACGTAGGCCAAATTTATAAAAATGGTGAAGACTAAATCAAACAACAAAGGAAAAACAAAATAATTAAAACAAATACAATTTAGCCAACAAATAGGTCAAGATCAACAATGTATTATCAAAAGGATTATAAAATTAAACCCTAAATTTCCCCTATCAAAAGCCTAATGTTTAAAAGTTTTTCAAATTAAGTCTATATCACACAAATCAACAAAATTAAACTATAACCTATCAACAAATAACCTAATTAAACCAAAGCCTAATTTTACCAAGAAAATCGCAAATTCAAACAAATATCAAATTTCCCAAAGCCAAACGCTAACACTTAATTTTTTCAAATTAAACACATACCCTACAAATCAACAAAACTAAACCATAACCTATCAGCCAATAACAATAACTAAATCAAAGCCCAATTTTAGTTAGAAAACCCCAAATTCAAGCAAACACCAAATTTTCCTAATCTAAACCCTAACACTTACCCTTTTCAAATTAAACTTATACCACAAATCAACAAAAAGAAACCCTAACTTGCCATTTAACAACACTAATTAAACATAGGTAAATAAGTACATTAAAAAAATAAAAAAATGACAATCTCATATCTAAAGAAAATAAGAAAAAAAATAAAAGAATAATAACAAACTAACCTAAAAATAGCAAAGTCAAGTTACAATAGTGGCTAGCGATGATATGTGATGACTGACTGAGACAGTGAAACCCCAGGCTTGTCCTTAGAGCTTGAAGAGAGCTTGTCTGTAATGCTGAAATAAGAAGAGTTGCACACTATTCTAGTATAAATTACATAATAGCAATAGAATTTTTTGTGGCTAAGAGATCCAAGTGATATGGTGCATTTTAATTTAGCAACGAATATTCTGAAAATTCTATTTTACAAATTTTTTTGAAAGTGATGCATTTTAAATTTTCGTCACTAAATCCATCGCTACATTGAATATAATATACTTCATTAGATAAAATCCATTGATGAATCTACCAGTCAAAAGGTCATAAAATTTGTTGACATTTTTTTATCAACAGAGTGTTGTCTATCCATCACTAAATTATAAACAACTTTTATATTTATTTTTCGTTATCAGATCTCTCTTAGTAATGGATAATCCATCAATAAATTCATTAATAAATATCCGTCGCTAAATAAAGAAATTCTTGTAATGTGAGATTTTGATAAAATTATGTAAACCGCCAATTTATTTTAAAATCTTATATCTCCTTTGAATTATAAAAAAATGCCACACTTCAAATCTTAGAATTTTTTATCGATAAAATTATGGAAAAAGATGATAAATTAAATAATATGAAGTATTTTAAATATTTTTTTATTAAAGATATATTTTGATTAAACTCACATAGTTAAAAAATATTATACCTACAATAAAATATATTGTTAACCACAAAATGCTTAGAATATCCTATATTGTTGATTTGAATTACATAATTATTTTTTTCATTATTTCATCAATGAAAATTTTAAATTTAAATGTAATTTTTTTTTAATTTTTCAAGGGATATGAATATGATTTTTTAAATTAAATGAGAGATTCGTATAATCATATTAAATTTGAAGAGAGGTCAAAATATATATTTTTTTAAAAAAAGAATGTATCTTAAATGCATGGCCTATAAATTTTTTATTAAAATTGTGATTGGACTAATTAAAGAATTTGAACTTGGTAGTCATATTTCAATTAACAAATATTTTAGACTTGTATTTCCAAATTTTCCTTTTTGTAACATCCTAATTTCCTTTTTTTTTTTTTTTGAGTTTGTGTCAATAATATTTGCATACAGGAAGGATTAATATATATTACTTCCGTATGTGATAATAAATTCTGTTAGCCAGTGTGTAGATGGAAGAGGAAGACGAAAACCTGCAAGTTACTGAGCTAAATACTGCACCACATATTCTTATTTTTCATTTTACAAGTTATTCAAATTTATTTCTAATCCAAATCAACATTTCTTTTTATTATTATGTAATGACTTCATGATATAAATCGCTTCTAAATTTTGCGGCTCTTACTATATTTAATATTGTTAAAAGATATCATAGATTATTGCTTTCTCTCCATAGTAAAAGGCTGATATTTGGCAATTTTACACGCCACAAAATAAAAAGAATATCTGTAAAGTCATTTAACTTGACACGAGTTTACCAAAAAAGATCATGATTAGTACAACACGAAATCTGTAATACTTAAGTGCAAAAAAATTGTCATGTCACCGACTTTTTCCATAATATTTTAATCATTTATTATTGGATTAAATGTTTCTTATTTTTAACTCTGTTTTTAAATTAACTTATATTTTATATTTTAAAATTTGACATTTAATTTTCTTAAAATTTTAACTAAAATAAAATTATTTTTTATTTTGATTTTATTAAAAATTTGTTTATTTCAGATTATCTTCTCAATTTTATTTGTGTCTTAACTTAGCTTTTGAAATTGAGCAAAATAGGATTTAAAATTAACCTTCTCAATTCATATTAAACAAAATAGAACGAATCAAAATTTATAGCAATACAGGTAAAAAAATTATGAAAATTATATATAAGAGTCTATAACTCATACTCAAGCTTTATATGAAACAACATAGAAGTAAGAGTTACAACTTGTTTAAAACCTAAAAAAAAAAAAAAAACCTCTGTTAGAAGGAGTTTCTTTAATCTATTGAGGGAAATTGCTTATTAAAATTATCTATAATACAATATCAAAAATTTAAAATAAATTATAACTTTTAACTAAATTATATTAATTATAAAAATTTGTCACTTGTAACGTAATTATAACGAAGGGATTAATATTCTAAACATTATATGTATCCATACCAAAAATAGCATAACAATATCAATATACCAAGATTTTGTAAAGAAAAGCAATCAACATATTTTACATATGCTTTTGTGCAAAGCACGGGCTTTGCATTTTCAACTAGTTACTTTTGAAAGTATAATTCAAACTACAAGCTGAAAATAAAAAGCTTTGAGGTTTAACTCATGATAAGAAGTTAAAAAGAAAAGCATTTTCACGCGGGCAATTCATTTTAAATGCTTAAGTAACTATTAAAAAATTCTTTGATTTTGTATAAAAATTTAAGATAAAAATAGTAAGTTTTTATATAAAATTTTATAATTTTTTATATAATTATGATAATATATAAAATTTTTGCATGTTATAAAATATCTAAAAGATGGCGTCATCATTCAATTTTGCATAAAAAATTATTAAATTTTTTTCTTATTTTTATATAAAAGTGACAACTTTCAATGAAAAAAATATAAAAACATATAATTTCTTTTTATAAAATTTACAAGAATAGATATTTATATGAATTTTTTTCACGTAAGTATTGAAACATAATCCTACGTTTTAATTGTTGTTTGAAAAGCCATCCAAAATTAATTTTGACTATTTAAATTATTTTTGGGTAAATGAAATGTTTTAACCATATACTTTTACATATCTTACTAAAGGGGTGTTTGATTTCAGAAAATATTTCTTATTTTTATTTCTAGTTTTCATTTTTAAAAATGATTTTCATTTTTAAAATTTTAAATTTTAGAAAACGTGTTGAGTTTGATTAGTGTTTTTTATTTTTAAGAAATAAAAATAATGAAAACATGTTTAGTATTATCTATTTTTTATTAACTAAAAGTTTTAAAATTTACAATAGTAACACTGTATTTTGAACTTTTAAAAAGATGAAAATAAATTTTTTCTATTTTTAGTTTTCAGTTCATTTTAAAAAATATTTTCAAAAAACATTTTCAACAAAATCAAATCAAACATGTTTTTAATTTTATTTTCTATTTTCATTTAAAATGAAAATAGGAAATACTTAAACCAAATGCACCCTAATATTTTAATATTTTATTCTATATATTTTTAATTATTTCACACTCAAAAATAATTTTTTTTCTCATACTTTAAAATAAAATATATTTTTTGTTTAATTTTCATTTCCAAACATAAAATTAATTCTTACAAAAGTAATTTTTCCACGTATGCCTATGTTTCTTGTATTTTACAAATTAAAGAAAAAAAGTTCACTAATTATAAAGCAATAAGGCTAACACTTCCGCTCAATGGGTTTATAAAACCAAACCCCTCAATTTACATAATAATTTATTAGTACATTGACAAAATTAGAGTTAAGACATTTATTGTTATTTTATAACACTCTAATTTCTCTCCACTACATTGTCAATTTCATTCATTTTATACGATGTAAGTATATTCATGTTTTACTTTATATACTTGAAAGTTTGACATGTGAGATTTGGAATGAAAATTATATTTAAGCTTATTAAATCTTGTTCGATGAGATTGATATTTATCTAACAGATTATATTAAAATTAGATCTATCAATTGATGATTTAAATTTATATCTAATTATTAAATATACAATGAGCTCAAATGTTTTTTTAGATATAAAATTAAACCGTTTATTTTAAAAAAATGTTTAGACCTAGTGTGACTAAAATAAACCCTTTCTCCACCTCATTTTTTATTCGGTAATATTTTGTGTGCATCATTAATAATTATTTTCGAGTATAACTTTTTTGTTTCTTTTTTTTTTCTATGTTAACAATCATTTTTAGATTTTTTTTCTTAATTGATATTATAACCTTTATGATGCAGGTTATGCTTGAAAAAATTATACATTTTTTTTCAAAAATATATGAAAATTTTTAATACTTATATTTTTATTTTGATTTTAGCTTATGTTGTATGTTGTTGACTATTTATAATTTTTATTATGATGCTTATATTTACTTTTATGATATTATAATTGTTAATATTCAATAGTATCATCGGAGAATAATTATCAACAGTTGATTGGCGGCTTATATAAACTAATAAAGTGGCTTAGCTGCCCACGTGATGATGACATGTTATTATGGAACAAAAACAA
>JANHAO010030359.1:0-10224 GCA_026873985.1 Saraca asoca | reverse complement strand
ATAATAATAATAATAATAATAATAATAATAATAATAATAATAATAATAATAATAATAATAATAATAATAATACAACTCATTTATTGCTAACAAATAACAATATACCCGTATTCAATCTTAAAACCTAATTTCACCAAGATTCACAACACACACATATTCAACATTAACAAAAACATAATCAACAATATATATATATATATATATATATATCTCAAATCCTTAACAATTAACCCCAAATGCATATAGAAAATATACTCTAATATCTCAAGTTTTAGGTAAAAAAAAAATGAAAACTAATTAGTTTAAAATGGCTTACCTTTAGTGTAGAACAAGAAAATCATGAGAAGAGCTTGAAAAATGGTTCAACGACGATGAAAATGTGGAAGTGTGGTGGAGACTGAAAAGGCGGGAGAAAGGAAGAAGAAGACGAAATAAAGGTTCTGGTGCTAGGGTTGCTAATATGATTAGCCTTCCCATGGTGTTTTCTATGGGCATAGACTATAGGAATATAAGTAAAGTGCTATATTTCATGCATTACCATGACATCTATGAATGATGTCTTTGTCATGACATTCCCATGATTTATTGTCATGAGAAATTTCAAAATCTAAATTTCCACAAGCATAGACTATGGGAAAGCAACATTATATTGGAATCCAAGGGCCTTACTTTATCCACATCTTTTCCCAGGATTTCCTACAATGTTAGGATCGTGAAAAATTGAGTACGTTCTTGTAGTGTTTGAAAGATGAATATATTCGTATATAAATAGCAATCCTTATAGAATTAAAAAATGTGCTTATGATGCATAAAAAATCAACTTAATTTCACATTTTCTTTCAAAAATTATATTCAAATTAGAAAAATTTCTATACTAAGATGCATAGAGATAAACATAGACATGAGTACAAACATGGACATAGACATGGGTATACAACATTTTAGAAAATACTGGACACAGACATGACAAATTAAATATATGAAAAAAGCAAAGTGTCCAAGAGTAAGGACTTAAATAGTCTTACAAACCAAGAAAAAAAACTAAAATTTAAATAGTCTTACAAACCAACAGTAAAAATTCAATGGCATAATCATCCCATATTCTCCCCATCTACATCATTAGTAACAATCACATTCTCCATTTTTAACTTATCTAGGGAGAGTGGTTCCATCTGAAGACAACCAATGTCTTCTAATGAGTTGTACTCATCACCACCTACATTCCACATTTTTTTTCTCTCATCATAGTATTGTGGGTTTCTTCTAAAAAGTTGTTGAAGATTCTTATGGATGAAGACTAAGTCTTGGGTAGCTTTGGAGTTAATTTGTTTCTTGTGCATGAATGGATAAACTTGTAAGTGCTCCAATTCCTTTTGCAACAAGAGGAGGAAGTAGATTGACCCAATAACTTGAATGCCAAAGCTTGAAGCATAGGGGCATGTGAGCTATATGTTGCCCATCAATGCTTTGGATCCATAGTTTACCTACCATGAATAGCATCCAGATCAGTAAATGGCCTACCTTTGGTAGAGAAAATGGCAAACTCTATAGTGACATCGAGTCGCTCCTCTTGACTTGGGAAAAGTGTCCTAAAACATTTCAATTTTTAGTGAAGATATCATTGTTTTCATGTGGAGCAACTCTACCTAGGACCTCATTAATCCATTAATCACTATAGTCCCTTTAAAAAAGAAAGAAAACACAAGAGGAACAAAGATTATATGGCAATTAGTTTGAAATACATTGCATTGGAAAGAGAAAGAAAAAGAATTTAAGATAAGAATTAACAAAATACCTTGGATTCAAGTTATCTACCAAACAATGAAGTGGAGTATTACTTTTACTCCAATGGTTAACAAGGATCTTGTGAACTGCATTGAGGAAGGAAGAATATTCACTTTGCTACTTATGCTCATACTTATAAATTGCCACTTTCAACCTCAGAACCATACTATCCCACATCTCATAAACTAAAGGAAGGGATAATCTATTAGTGTTACATGCTCTAATCACATCATAAATGGGCTTGGTAAAAGCAAGGATAAAGTCAACTTTGTCCCATCTACATCCATCTAAAATCTTCTCCCTAACTTTATGTCAACCATGCCTCACTAATAACCATTAAGTAAAGAGTTCTCTTAAGAAGCCTCATCCTCTTAAGCATGACAACAATTGATGCAAAAATAGTATCGACAACATAGAGCAATTTCAAAGGAGCAAACTTATTATAAATTGCAACCTTTATGGAATTGTTCGTTATGTAATTCTTGATGAACAAAAGCATCTCTATAAACTTCTATAATCCAATGGCATTCTCTATGAACTTCATTGTTCAAAACATTTTTAGCTACATAAATGTTTTTTAAAGCAAGATTAAGGGTATGGATGACACCTGGTGTCCAATAAATATATAATTATTAGTTCTCAATGAGTTCCCCTACAACCTTACAATTGCCTGTATTGTCGGTCACAATTTGCACCACATTATGATGCTCAACATCATCAATCACTTTTGTTAAAAAAGTAGCAATAAACTTTGTCTTTCACCTCACCTGAGCAATCAAATAGCTTTCACAAATGTAAGATCAGATTCACAGGAAACCATGATATTGATCAACGGCCTTCTTTGTGGGTCATTCAATCCATCACTTACTATGCTAACACCCTCTTCCCTCCGAATGCCTCTAATAGGTTCCAATAATCTCTCAACATTTTCCTTTTGTTGTTGGAACAAGATGGTTCTTAACTTGTTATAACCAGGAGTTACATCACTAGAAAGATTATGATTGACAACAAAAGAATAAGAGCTAACATAATAAAGGTTCCTAGCAAGATTCAAAGGCAACCCTCTTGTGTAAATCATCCTAGCAATCTTTGCATCTAATTGATTACGTGCAATGTTGTATATCAAAAGCATTAGCAATGACACTATCTGATTTTTTTTTTTTCATATTTCCAACCACTATCCTACTTGAAGGAGGTGGTGGCATTGAAAAATCTGAAGGATCACTAGAACAAAAAAGAGAGAACAATTGGATTGGTAAAGAAGGCCTCCTATCATCCAAAGATTGCTTATATGCTTCAGCTGCATTTTTCTAGTTTCCTTATCTTAGAAATGTTATTAGGTGTCACTTTACAACACACAAAAATCACTTTCTCCTTCTCTCTTAACAAATGAGTTTAGACTCTAGTGTATGAATCTTGCTTAATTTCCTTACAAAAATTGCATTGCCAATAATAATTACCCTACCTTTAATAGATATTTTATAACCCTTACTCACATATTTCCACAATGGAAATGATAATTCCTTTTCGTTAACAGCACTAGTTGCAGTACTAGTAACACTACATGACGATGAAGTGCTATTATAGCCCATATTTTGAACAAATTTTACAAAGATTCAACACAAGGATACAAACAGAGAGAATGAGTTAATTCCTAAGTAAAAGGCAAATAATGAGCACAAAATCAACACAAGGATACAAACAGTTCCCAAACTAAACAAAATCCACATCATAAAACAGGAGTTCCAGTTTGAGTGAGCAGTAATCAGTGATCCAAACCAAGCACAACCCATAACATAGAAATATAAGAAACAAGAACGAAGGAATTAAAAAAATAGAAAAAAAAGAAATCAAAAAAAAAAAAAAAAAAGAGGCAACGGATGACAACTCAGAAACACACAAGGTGGTTGTTGCAGGGGAAGTCACAGGTCAAGACGCGGTCCCGATGGCTAATGCGGTGGATACTGGAGACGCAGTTAATGCTAGTCAAGCACCAAGCATGCGTAAGTCTCTGTCTGTTGAAGAATAAGGAGACGTTAGCTAGGCACCGGTTTGGAGAGCAAAGGCCAATTTGTTCATTTTTTTTTAATTCAATTTGTTTTTGTAATTGTAATGGTTCCTGTTTTATTATTGTTATTTATTTGTTTTTACCTTTTATGTTTCAATGATTTATGTTTTAGTTTCATTAGTTTCCCTTTTTTTTTTAGAATGGGTAATATCTAATGGGTTTTCCTTTTTTTTTTTTTTCTAATACAAGGGTTGTTGCTCGTGGATTATTCTGAGTGAATGTATTGCATCTGATGCAGCATTTTGTCATGTTGCACCGAAAAGAATGCCCCTTTTGTGTTATTTTTTGTATTTGTGTTTATTTAACACAACTTACATTAAAATTGTTTTATCTATTTGAAATCGGAGAAGTGAGTAATTTAAAATTTGATTGTAATGTGAAAAATTAATATAAAAATATGAAAAATCTATATTAAAAAAATGAAAATTGATAAGGATACAGTTATGAAAGTTAAAAAATTCTTTAAGGTTACATCAATTGATACCAACAACATTTTAACTCATGGGATGAAACCAATACTTAATTCAAATTCTGTTACATACAAACATCATCTATAGTGAAGACAATATTTATAGGTGATTGCTTCCAAATTTCTTGACCAAAGACAAACACTAATAGCTCGTGTTGAGCCATTAAAAACCTTGTTTGTGGTTACCATGCACTTTACTTTTTGATGTGATCAACCAATTACAAATCTCCATATATACATTGAGCAATTATTTGAGAGTTTCAGCTAGGCTCATCATGTCTACATACATAGAATCTTACGGAAAATAGGGCAAAATGTCCATAGAAGAGCAAGCAAAAACAAAACTATAGATTCCAAGGACACTATCAAAACCCAAGTAAATGAAAGTTGATGAAACAAAGTTGTATGGCTTTAGGGCACAAATGCTCTTTAACCCAACACCATGGTCGTGGCATTGCTTAATTTTGTTTCATCTTTGGTCCTTTGATGCAGACCTAAGCCGACCAAGGTTTTCATTAGCCCTTCTCATGACAAAGATTTTGTTGGGGTTCTTCTCCTTTTGTCAGTTTCTCTCAAATTCCTTTTGATCCCTCTTATTGGACCACCCTTGATTTTTGTCTTAAAATTTACGCATATGTTGCAGAGTATAGAGTGTTTGATTTAAACATTCTAGTATTTGTTTAGAATTTATTCTTTAAATGTTCTTGTTATTGAAGTAACCTGTACATGTACATATATCAAATACTCACAAAAATAATAATCTTTAGTTTTTGAGGTTGATTAATGACGTAGATAGCAAGGGGACATCATAAAATTATTTTAATCGCAATATTCAAAATATATTGATAATGTTAATTTTTTGAAAAAGTATTATTGTATGTAAATTGATGAGTACGTACAACTTTCAAATACTAAAGATCGAATCATATAAATTTAACATGTGAGATATACGTGTACTTATCTGATATGTGAGTGTTGTATTTCAAAGATCATCAAGTAAGAATCAAAGTCGAGAAAATAATATTTGTTATGATCATTTAAAATTCACCATGTTTGTCTTAATTTAAGCCTTGAATTGACATGTATGATTTGATAACCACACTTTTCAATTATTTACAATTATCAATGTTTAAGATAGCAATGATTTTGTGATCATGAAAGACATGTACCTAGTAATTAGAAGCTTATATTTAATATGATAGAAATATAATGAAATCATTTATATACCTTCTCTGGAAAAATTAACAATTGACATGCATGGCTTCAACCAAAGTTAAGAGTTTAATTTGTGTTCTTGTTACTACTCTCCTTTTTTTCCTTTTTTTTTTTTGTGTGATATGATGTAGATTTGTCTATACTTCAAGTTCAAATGTTTTTAATGTATATAAGAATTATAAGATACTTAGAAATATATTGAAGTGACTCTTAAACTTTCTCCTAACTTGTAAACTTTCAGATTAAATTGATGATACACTTTACATTAATTATAATATTTAATAAGATTATGAATAATAACATCTACCAATTTATAAATCTACAAGAGTGGCAAAAACAAAAAAGGCCCTTCTAGCTTTCTATATCACACTAATAAAAGTAATGCAAAGTTTAACTATTAATATACATGTAGCAGGTTGATCTCTATACATTGGATCTCCACAGCTTTTAGTTCATAATCAAGACGAATAGTGATACTCTATAAGCTAAGTAAACTAACATTAAATTTTCAGAAAAATGTGATAAACCAAACAAGAAAATTATGATAAACTTAAAAAATGTGATAAAACTCTTTACCATTTATTTAGTAGCAACGCTTGGTGAGACCTGGAGATAAGATGCCTTCATCCATATATACTACTGAGGGAAGCAACTGTATAACATAAGGCTAAAATACTCATAAATGTTTGTTGCTTAACCCTTAAGATGGAATTTGTACTCTAAAAGAGATTTCTCCAATGATCATTTATTTATCTATGTATCTATATATATATATATGTATATATTAATTAGAAGTTAATTTTGGTATCTTTAAGTGTTAATGGTGGCCGGTATGGTCCCGCCTAGGTGTATGAACTTAGTTTCCGTTGTCCATAAAAGAATAACGCAAGAAAATATGTTTGGACTACTAAATTATAGTATTTTTTGAATGGGTATATATATATATATATTTATATATATAGATCAAATGAAAATTTATTTAAATGGTAATAGATGAAAGGTGAGGATGAGGGAATTTTGAGATGGAATAAGGATAAAATTAAAGGTAAGGAAGAATGGTTTGTCTTGTTATCTATTGTTAGGTTTATGCTAGCTTTGATTAATTAAAAATGATGGAATGGGGAATTCATGTATTGATTTTGAGAATAAAGTACAAAACATAAGGAATGTAGGATCAGTTCTATTCATCAGGGCATATTTAAGAGAGAATCTTTTTTATCATATTCCTATTTTATTGACAATGAAAAAAGGGCAAAAATCATTGATTTCTGATCCAAGTATCTAATTAAATAGAATATGATATTTTGCTTGATTAATTAATTAATTAATTTGATGTTTTTATTATTCTATTATAGGATGCAATGAATGCTAATAATTATAATGTTTTATTATTCTAATTAAGGTTTTTCTTATATATGTAGGTGTATTCCACACGCAATAACTTCACCTTTTTTTAGAATAACTTTCATCATCATCTTTATGTGAAGAATACAAGGGGTAATCCTCGTTTATAATGTGTTCTATAATTGGTAGTCCATTAATAAAAATATGGTTTCATTGCATTCTTTAAAATGTGAGTATAAGGAATCAGATTTATTTTACTATATTCTCCTTAGTTTTCACATATTCTTAGCATAAGTCAAGTATATATAATCTCCAAAATGAATAAAAACAGTCATTTAGATTGCCATGTTAAATATTAATTTTCAAACTTTAATTTGCTCTACAATTTTTTTTAGAATTTTTTTCCTAATAGACTTACATATTTTAGATTATTAATTAGCTCTAAATTATAATATATATGAATATTAAATTAATAATATTTTTATATGAATCCATATAAGTGATAATTTTATTTAGACTTTTAATAACATTTGGACCCATATGATATAGTTAATGTGAACCTTGTTTGGTTGGGCTTTTTCTATGATGGCTGATTTAGTTCCATAAGGGTTTTTTGTTTGTTTGGCAAACTGGGATTACCCCTTGGTTTTGCTGTCTTTCTCATTTGGTAGTAGACATTCTTCTCCTTCCAATGACTACATTTTGAAGATAGTGTATTTGCTGAGAAGATCAGTCATCCTACTAAAAAAATAAAAATCTATTAAGAGGATCAGTCATAACAGAACCATGGATTCACAAAGAAGCCCAAGTAAATAATTTAATCTCCTGTTTACTTAATAATTTGTACATTGTTCATGCTCGTGACATGATTTTCTAGTTAGTTTATTCATAAATTTTTCCATTATCTTTTACATTATCCTTGCCATTAACCACAACCCTTCATGGTAAAAACTTTTCATTTTGAGTTTCCAATGAACTTCAATTCTTAGTGGCCTATATTTTATGGGTAGCATGCAAATTGGATAAGGATGCTCTCAATATTATGAATTTTTAAGAGAAAAACATACAATAAACTTGAATAGTGTTGACGGTGGATTTTGGTCAGATCCAAATCTAGCCAACGGAGGGGATTCTTTTGGGACCCATGTCGTTCTCTAGTCGTTGAGGAAAGGGGAGAAGGTGTTGAATGGCGAAAAGAAGGAGGGGAAGGGAGGAGTGCACTGGGAATTAACATGGTTCAACCAAATTTGGATGGTACCAGACCTTATGTCCATAGAGATATTTTATTAGTATGAAGAAATGTTTACAGAGGTCTAGCTATGATTTTCTGGCAAAGTTTCTACTAGTTTCTCGCATATGCTCCTGTTTTTACAATGACTCTAGCCCCTCATTTATAGAAGTATGAAGGGGTACAAATGAAACTAAATTAACTGTACATTTGTTACATTAAATATTAAATGTACAAAACTTTCTAGGGTATTAGAGATTGGTTTCTGTAGGTTGCTTTCTACGGGTGATACCTGATGGTCGTATTTGCAAAATGGCGGTACAAGTTATTTGCTGGCTGTATGCTTTACTCCAGCGAGCTTCTAGTTGGATGAGGCTGCATCCTGCAGCTCGTATGTTGGGGCTACTACTGGCTCGTGACCTCAAACTGGTTCAACCAATGCGCTTAGATCTTTAACGAGCTAAAGGTTTTTGCACAGCAATCTGGTGAGCTCATCTCTCAGTTAGGTTCGGCTTCTTCTGGGCTTTTGCCAGCCTACTGTGCAGTGCCAATTTCTATTGATAACATTAGCCCTCAACTCTTAACTCTTAATTCACTTTGTGGACTGAGAGTTAGACTTCTCTTGGCAAAAGCATGTACAACTGCGATACGTTGTAACCCTGACCTTTATCTCACATACCTGCTTCCCTTTGTGAGGTGCTACTTCAGCGAATTAGGGCCTTATGAGACTCAGAATGCCGTATGGATAAGTTTTTGCTGTTGGGCTTTCATTTGGCCCATGGAGGTCCAAAATCAAAAGATATTTTTAATCTTGGCCACAGACGATTGTATAGTCAAAATTTTTCAAGTCAACCTGCCGTTTCATTTTTCCAGGAAAAACGCGTCTTGTGGTTATTAGTGCACTAGCCTCATTTTCTTTCAAGCTATTAAATGAGAGGGGTTGGGAGATTTATCTGAACCCTTCGATGAGACCGGACTTGGCTCTATTTAAGGTAGGAGAAGTCTCTTCTCTTCACTGAGCAAACCGTTAATGTCTCGGACAAGCCTCCCTTACTTCTGGTGTTCCACCTATCTGCTGTGGTGTGTATAGCCTACTGCATAAGAAGCTTCAAAGACACAACTTCTTCGGTAATATGGACAGATCTCATGCAGATCTTGGATTATGCCATAGGGTTTTTGCCCTACCAGTCGAGCTCCTATCGCTTCTTGAACTACTCTATTTGTGAATCAGAAGATTGAGGAGCAACAATGCTTGTTCCCTCTTCGGCTGGCGGGAGTCAAGTTGAGGAAGAGCTTGCTGTCAAGGAAGGCATTGGAAGAAGAATTTTGAGCAAGCTCGCGAGCTCTAGCCAACAAGGGTCTGCCTTTCAGTGGCTAGCCCTCTGATTGGTGGGAGCTTTCCCTTTGTGTGGCAACCTTTCTTTCAAAAAGAACTAGCTATAGCTTCCTCTGACTTGTATATTGACTCTTTTTGATGTATATATGTTTCATTGAGGCTTTTTGATGAATAAAATGTTCTTCTTTTTTCTTTTAGTACTCAACTATTTGACTTGCAATTCTTCACGATAAACATTAATTCTGCATAAAAATAGCTAAATGCTTTTGATCAAAAGATAGATTTGGTCTAAATGTAAGGGAGCAATATGTGAGTAGTCATATGGCGCTTAAAGCGTACGATCACATGAGAGCTATGAAGTTTTGATTGCATGAGAACTGCGAGATTTTGTTCGCATGAGAGCTACAAAATTTAGTTCATATGATAGTTGCAAAATTCAGTTCACATGATAGCTACGAAATTTAGGTCACATGCATATAGTGGCTGATCATGCGTGTCGAGGCGCATCGAAATAATAATTTATAAAATCGAATTATTTTACTCTACTTGTAGCATAGAGTAACACCAGGTCGAACCTAAAGACCATTTATGAATGTTATCAATCTAATTAGGAGATGCAATTGGGGGGGTTGGTTTGGCAGAAACGAACCTATACTAATCCTAAGCTAAACTACACTAACATGCAATGCAAAATCACAAACAACAACAAACACAATGCAACCAGCCAAAGGAACCTATCAACTTGAGATTAATGCATCCTTGGTTACCTAAGGTTCATT
>JANHAO010030358.1:0-10228 GCA_026873985.1 Saraca asoca | reverse complement strand
AAGTGGTCCTGAATACTAGTAGACTTGAAGGTGACATACGGGGATCAGTGTCCCCAGAAAAAAGAGAGAGAGAGAGAGAGAGAGAGAGAGAGAGAGAGAGAGAGAGAGAGAGAGAGAGTAGTTTAATGTTGTGAGTGGATACTCTACTTTATCTTGCAATACAAAATGATTAATTTTCTTATGCATGTATGTATGTATGTTTGTATACTTATGAACTTGTTCTTATATTTGCATTTTAGTGATGAGTTTTTATTAGAAATGATTTGTTATGTATGTTTATATTTAAATTTGATTTTATGATGCTTAAAGTGAAATTGTCTATTAATACTTTCTAAAATGGGTTTATGTAAATTAAAGAACTGTGTATACCTATAATTTTAAATGTGGATTTTTTGTTACTATTTTGTATAAGGATCTTGTATCTCTCAAAATAGATTTGGAGTTAGAAGTTTTATATTTGAGTATTGATTTGAAAGTTAGCATTTTTGAAATTTCAAAGAAAGTGGAATGGTTTATGGTTTTCTTATATATAAAAAAGCTATGAAAGTTTGAATTGGACTTATGAAATAAATTGAGTTTATTATGGATTCTTAGGATTTTTTCTTAGAAAACCCCAAGTGCACTTAGAAATCTTTGACATGACCACTATGGAAGGTATATAAAAGGACATTTACGTGGATTGATAAGGGGAGTTTGGATGGATTATTGAGATATTTGTTATATGTGATATTTGTTACTGGGGTCTTGAATTTGACCTTTACCTTCAAAAAGGGATATGACCATGATTACATTTGTTTGATTGAATTACGGATTTTACCCTAGTTTTCACATTTGATATTTGTTTGATTAACTATGTGAAAATCACATTGGATCTTGCTGATTTATTTCACGTGATTTATTTTAAATTACTAATTGTATGAGTTTTCTTTATATTTTAGATTATTCTTTATGAGGATGTAGTTTATAGAAAATGAGATTGAATTATGAAATAATTAATTTTATGGAAGTAGTTCTTTTTTTTTTTTCAAATGATAAGATTGCATTGAAAGTTTGAGATTTGGATCTATTATGATACATTAGTAAGGTTTTTTTTTATTTTTTTCAAATGACTTTCTTTAATCTTTCATTATACTAATCTATATGTTTTGGAAAGATTTAAGATTTTCTTAAATTTTCAAAAATTATGTTTTAGGTTGCAGGCTTTAGTAGTTTCTTCACTCATTGAGTCCTTTGACTCACCCCCTCCTCTCCCATGCCTTTTTAGATTAAGGGAAATCCCTTTTTGTGCATCAAATACAAGTGTGGAAACTTAAGGTAAATGTCTTGAAGGAAAATTTGATAGTTGGACTTAGGAGGTGTTTAGATCCATAGACAAGTTGTTTATGTGCCATAATGGAAATTGCATCGTATTTTGATTTCTATATTATTGGTTTTGGAAATGGGCATGTAGCCTTTGTTTTTATTATTGTTTGATCCTATCGTGTGCCCATAATATATGGGAAATTTTGCCTATTTTTTTAATTAAATTATGAAAGTATTTTTGAGTAATTGTTGATTTTACAAATTTTTACACCATTGTGTCACATTTAGTTTCCAGGAGTTTGTTCAGATTTGTAGGAGGCCATCTCACAATGATTTCTTACACCGGTCACATATTCAAAGTAGAGGGCATGACATAGTTGATTTCAAAGCAAAGGTGAAAGGACCAATCTTTAGAAACTCTCGCATGGGAATGGTAGCAAAGCATAACTCTATGCCCAGATGCTTACGGATGAGCGAATGCTTTAATAGGTACCTGATGTTGCCATGCTTGAAAAGAGGAAATGTGACAATGCTTAAAAGGGGGAACTATGGTGAAAAGACTAAAGTTAGTATCAGAGCATGATCAAGAGTCTAGGTGCATGGTTTATGCTTGGTCTAAAGGTCTTTAACTATCAAATTAGGCTAGACATACCAAATTCATGATAGTTTGGCTGGAAACACGAAACATAGATGATGATATGTCAAACCTACTTGAAGATGTATTATAAATCTCCACAAAATCAACTTGAATTATAAAGTAACCATACATTATAAAAGACAACCCTACCTCTTGTGTATTAAAACTTTAATTTTTAGAATAAAATTTGCATAAAAGAATGGTAAGAAGCAAAGTGATTATGAATGTTAGTCATTTTGAAGTTACTCTACATTATGATGATCATTGTCCTAAATGGGTCTCATGAGGTCCACGTGGTGAAGTGACTTACAAATGCCTTCTTTTCGAATTGTGGCTATTTTTTTTTTCAATTTTTTTGTTGTAAGTATAGATGTGAATACGTTGCTATCACCATCCATACAAAAAGGTGGTTTTGCTTCTTAGGTTATAAGGCCAAGCTCTTGTAGAAATATATAGATAGATTTCTCATACTATATCTTCCATAGGGAGATTTTACTATATAGTTTTATGTTAATCATGTGAATTTGATTAGTTTTGGAATGATGTAGATGTAAGGTGAAATCTTTGGTGTGTTAATATAAATATAAAAAAAAGCCTCAGTTGGTTATAAGATAATATATAGAATTGTGATAGTTTGAATATCAAAATTCACTTGAGGCAAGAAAGAAATAATAGTTAGACCATAAGTTTTTTTGGGATGTTTTGGTTGTAAGGTTAGAAGCAAGGTTGAGCTTAGGTAAATAAATAAATAAAATACAATAAAGGTTAGTGTGAGGGTTGCAAACGACTGATGCAAAGAGACTATGCTAGGATCCAAGTTAAAGTTATGTGGTTGGTGGTAGCCCTAGTTCCATTAGGATTGCAATCTTAAGGATGTGAGCAAGTGGAAGGCTTTACAAATTAGTGAAAGAAGAGATGTACATAAGTTTGAAAAATTTAGTAAATGTTAGAGTCTAGCCGAGCATAAATTGATAATAAGTATAAAAATAAGTTTATAGGTAACGAAATAAGTGTAAATATGATGCAAGTAAGTGCTTGTATAACTTGATTGATGGCGTAAGGTCAAGAAGACATGATGTCGTTTGTGGATAAGTTGTTACAATTATGGTACTTGTCAGATTTTTGAAGTTTATAAATTATGTTATGGAAGTTAGTAATCAATTGTTGTTATATGCATTGGTTATTATTAAAGAATGAAAGATTAAGTGAGACACATGAGTTTAACCAGAGGCATTAGGGTGTGAGTTAGTATGATTTATGAAAAGTTATGATGGCTGGTAATATAATTAAGAATCTATTTGTATGTTATAGATAAGCATCTAAGAAAAGGATTTAGGTATTAATAGATTTGTAGAATAATGTAAACTATATAAGTGAAATAAAAAGGGTTAAGGTACAAACATTAGAAATAATAGGTGTGAAAGTTTGCATATATTAGAAAAATGAATTATTAATAGATTATAAAAAGTTTTGGATTTCAATAAAAAGTGTAGGATTGCTTTACTTAGGTTTGTGGAAATTGTGTAGTTGTAAATGTCTTCTTGTGTGTGTATATACTTAAGGTTTTGATAATGGGAACTAAATGATTCTTATGCATTATTAAGAAGACTAAACTGAAGGAATTTGTGGCTATATGGTTACATTGGTTATCCATTTAATGGTGAAGATTAAGACTTTGGAAATCCTTGACATGAATAGATAATGTATAAATACAGCATAAGGGGATTCGTAACTTTAGTTGCATAGGATATAAATAATGAGGTTAAGGTTGGATTAAAAAATCACCTTGAGAAGGCGCATTATAAAACGAATAGTACTATGTGATTTAAAGGCTAAGAGGAAAAAAGTATATTTTATGAGTTAATAAATTGAGATTAATGCATAAATCTAAGGAATAAAAGAAATGTTAGAATTCTTTTCCAATTATAGACCTAAAAATTTAGAAATTATTAAGAATGTCAAAGTATAGTAGCCCATATGTGATGATAAAAGTTAGGTTTTCTTGTGGCACTTAGGCTTTAATAAATTATTAGGTGTTTTCTGATAATAGGTTGGATCACTACCCAGGTTGCATTCTATTCAACCGGGTCCCTACTCCTAAAACACTAAGCTACTGCATATTTCCCATTTATCTGCAGTCTCTCCCTAATTTTTGCTTTAACAACTAGGGTTTGAAAGGAGGAGTGACTTCTGTGAACATGATCGGTACGTGTGATTGTGATCAATTTAGAGTTACGAAGTATGATATATTATTATTATTATTATTATTATTATTATTATTATTATTATTATTATTATTATTATCATGGATCAATCAAGACATGCAAGTAACTTTTCATCTATCTAATCTTTCAGATTATTTGCTTACAATTTTCATGCTTATTTACATAGTTTGATTGATCATAATTTTAATAAAAGTTTATCAATTGGTATTAGAGCCAGATAAACTATGTAAACACGGCTAATTTGTATATGAATTCATGAAATTCATTATTCGATCCATATTATAATAATCTATTCCTGAACATATTATTCTTGAATATGTGAATGTTATGAGCCCTAAATTAATTCATAGCTTTATATAAATTATTATGTTTTTGTATGGAAACTAAATCAATATCTTTTTTTGAAATTGTGTTCATATGGCTATTAGGGCTTGAATTATTATCTATAAAATTTAGCTTAATTTCATAGTATTTGTTCAAATTGATTTAATATTCAGTGTTTGAATGATTAGTTTATTGAAATTCCAAATCAATTTCTTCAAATCAGAACAAAAAATGTATCAATTTGTAAAATTAGAAAAAACAAAATACCTGAGTTCAATTTGGTTAGGTTGGAATGAAATATGCAAATTTCTTCACGATTTTTCAAAATTGATTAAGGGTTTTTATGTAGAATCTTTTAGGAAATAAAAGTTTTCATTCAATTTGGATAAATTCGAAATGAAAATATATCAATTCAAAAGAAATTGAATGAAAACCCCTAGTTTTTGGTTCGGTTAATCTTGTGCAAAATCGAAGCACATTTTTTCTATTTTTCTTTAAATAGAAATATTAGTTTTCCTTAGAATAATTTTAGGAATCAAACCTATAAAAACGTTTGAGTGAAAATAGTATTGAATGACATGAATTTGAATCGGGTCAAGATTGCATGATTTTTAGGTTACTAGACCCACAACAACCCACTTTTCAGGCAAGGAAGACACGACAAATAGGTTACTAGTTAGTGTACGCACCATCAACTCGTATGGGCCATGCACTGCTTTGCTGATGGCCCTTGGTGGTGCAAATGGCATTGATGTGTTCCACTCTACAAGCACATTTTTTTTAGCATTTTTCTAGATTTTTCTAGAATTAAAAATGATTTAATTATTTTTTGCCCATTTTATTTAAGTATTAATTTGAAATTGTTTGGGCCTAAAAATTTTAGTATGTGATTTCTACTAAGAGGGCTACGATATGTGATTTTTTCTAGAATTTGTTTGAAACTATAGTGTAAATAAATTATTTTTAACATGGTTTGGGTTTAAAATAAAATTCTATAGGAATCGTTAATTCACATTATGCCATGAAATTTTATGTACTTATGAGCTCTTCTATCATGAGCCCAATTACATAAAATTTTGTTAATAAAATTATTAAAATAATTTTGTTGGATTAAAGGCGAGTGTTATATTAATAATAAATATCCTATTAATATAATACTATTAATGCATTTTGTTAGTGATAATGTGAATGTCGGATTAAATATTATATTCTTAAAATCTTAAACATCCTATTAGAGTTAGGTTTTAAGAGTGTAATATTTAATTCTTGCATTATATTATAAATTCTTAAATGCTCTATCGATGTTAGGTCTTTTAGTATTATATTGTACATACATGATTGCATAGTTAAAGTTTATGTGAAAAATAAAAGCATAATTAAAATGATTACATGTGTAAACATGTTGATAAATTTTTCTTAGCTTCCATTTCTATGTAACTGGCTTATGTTAAGATGCTGGATGGGATAAATTATAAGGATTGGGCTAAGTCTCGGAAGCTTTATCTAGAGGTCACCAATCTTGATCTAACACTTAAGGAATAAAAGCCAATTGTTGAAGCAAATTCTACGACTAAACAAATGGCTAAGCTTGAAAAATGGACACATTCAAACAGAGTGTGCTTAATGGTGATGATATTCATAATAGACAAGACCATTAAGCAAATTATTCCTGAATTTGAAAATGCTAAGACTTTTCTCGATTCTGGTGTTGAGAAATACACCAAGTTTGATAAGGCTAAAAAGGGTTAGTACCCTTCACTTCTTGAGAAAGCTGTGTATGATGGTGTTAGTAGAGTGTATGAGCACATTTTAAAGCTAGTTTATTACTATAAAAAGTTGAAAAATATGAAAGTTGAACTGGGTGACAACTACTTGATCTAGCAAGCATTGAAATCTTTACCAGCTCAGTTTGCTATTCTAAATATGCCCTATAATATTTAGAAGGGCGAATGGACTATGAATGAGTTGATCTTAATTATTAGTCAAGCTGAAGAGGATATAAGAACATGAAAGGTTTAGAATGTTAACTATGTGTCCCATGGCTCAATTTAGAAACAAGGAATGGAAGTGTGTTAGGGGGACAATATAGGAAAGTTTACCTATAAAAAGAAGAAGGGTGAAAATAATGAACAATGCTATAAGCCTAAGCAAGCTCAATTCAAAGGAAACTATAGGTTTTATAAGAAATATAATCACAAGAAAGTAGACTACTTTAAATATAAGAAATGAGTTGAGAAGAAGAAAAGTACCCCTTTAGCTCTAGTTTATTCTGAGTCAAATACTATTGACGTACTATCAAATACTTGGTAGTTGGATGCTGGTGGTATGATTCATGTGATGAATTGTTTATAGGCACTAAGAAATTTGATGAGGCCAAGCGAGGGAGAATTGATTATTCTACTTGAAAATGGAGAGAGAGTACAAGTGGAAAGTATAGGAATAATATCTCTAAGTGTATCAACTGGTCATGTATTGGAACTTAAGGATATAGTTCATATACCTTCCATAAGAAGGAATCTAATTTCTACAGTTGCTTTAGATCATGTTAGGTATTCATGTTATTTTGGTAATGGAAAATTTGAGTTAATTTATCATACATCTATTATTGATTCTAGTTTATTGTTTGATCGGTTATATAGAATTGATTTAGATTTTAACTTTGCCAATTTTGTACATGCTATTATTGGAAAGAAGAGAAGTAAAATCAATGAGAGATCCTCGATGCTAAAGCATATTTCTAGAGATATGATACAAAAACTCATAAAAGAAGTAGCCTTACATGATCTAGATTTTTCAAACTTTGACACTTGTAAATTGCATCAAGGGAAAGCTCCTTGTTAAAGTTAGAAATGGGAAGATAGGCAGAAGACATGATACTATAAAATTGATTCACAATGACATCAGTGGAGCTATTATACCTTCATTGATGATTATTCTAAGTTTGGATGGGTGGAGCTGCTCAGTGAAAAATCTGAATCATTGGATCCTTTTAAGTCATTCAATATTACAATTGAGCTTAAACTAGGGAAGAAAATTAAGTATGTCAACTCTGATAAAGGTGGTGAGTATTATGATAGATATGATGAAATTGGGAGAAACGCTAGTCCTTTTGCTAGATATCTATAGGAGTGTGGAATTGAAGCTAGTTACACCATGCATGGAATAAAAAGGAAACAATATTGCAAAAAGAAGAAATCAGATGCTCATGGACATGGTAAGATGCATGTTGGCCCATTCATCATTACCAAAATTCTTGTGGGGTGATGCCTTGAAGACTGTTGCATATATTTTGAATCAAGTTTTGAGTAAGTTAGTGCCTAAAACCCTTATAAGTTGATTTATGGAAGAAAACCTAGTATGAGGCATTTCCATGTTTAGGGTTGTAAAGCTGAGGTGAAGTCACGTATTCCTTCTACAAAGAAACTTGATTCAAAGACCATTTTTAGATTCTTTATTGACTATTGTAGTAGCTTGAGAGGCAGTAGGTTTTATTGTCTAACTCATTCAACCAGAGTTATTGAATTTGATAGAGCCATCTATTTTGAGGATGAGTTAGATAGTAAGAGTCAGCCCCACGTATCATGATCTTTAGAGAAGAAAGTATAGTAATTCCACTAGCACCTTAACTTAGTGAGTTATCTTCTATTGTCTAATAGATTCATCCAATGCAACCAAGGGCAAAAAATGTAGAGCCATTGGAAATAGTTAATGAAATTCCCTTAAGAAAGTTTAATAGAATTCATAGATTGGAAATCTCTAATGATTATCTGGTTTACCTATAGGAGCATGAATTTGACATTAATAATGATTATGATCTCACTACATTTTCATAAGCCGTGTCTGATCCTAATTTTGCAAAATGGGTTAGTGCGATGAAGGATGAGTTAGCTTCAATGCACATAAATCAAGTGTGGGATCTAATTGAATTGCCTACTGGTTGTAAGATGATTGAATGCAAATGGGTCTTCAAGACCAAGCAGGATGCTTGGGGTGAAATTAATAGGTAGAAGGCCAGACTTGTAGCAAAAGGCTACACTCAGAATAAAAGCATAGATTATAAAGAAACCTTTTCATTGGTATCAACTAAAGACTCATTCTGAGTTGTTATGGCAATGGTAGCTCATTTTGACTTGGGGCTATATCAAATGGACACCAAAATATCCTTCTTGAATGGTGACATGATAAATAACCTTCCTGAATGGTGACCCGATAAAGACAATATACATGAAACAACCAGATAGTTTCTAAGAAAAGGGTAAAGAACACCTTGTGTGTAAATTGAAAAAGTCCATATATGGATTAAAGTAAGCACCTAGACAATAATATCTTAGGTTTGATGAGATAATTTTTCTCGGGTTTAAGGAGAATAATACAGACTAGTGTATCCATATAATGATGAGTGCGAGTAGTTTTATGATCTTGGTATTATCTATTGATGATATTTTCCTAGCAAGTAATGACTTGAACCTGTTGAATGAGACAAAACAAATGCTGTCAATATGTTTTGAAATGAAAGATCTTAGAAATGTTGCTTTTGTTTTAGGCATAAAGATTCTTCATCATAGATCTTAGGATATATTTGGCTTGTCTGAGCTGTTGTACATAGAGAAAGTATTAAAGAGGTTCAATTGGCAAGATGCTCTCAAGTATTTGCACCCATTTAAAAAGGCGAGATTTTTTCAAAAGCCCAGTGTTCTGAAAGTGATGAAGAAAGAGAAAAGATGAAGAGTGTTCCATATGCGTTTGTCGTATGTAGCCTAATGTATGCTTAGGTGTGTACACGTATAGATATAGCTTTTGCTATTGGTGTACTAAGGAGATACCTAATTGATCCTGGTTCGAGATATTGGACTATTGCTAAAAGAGTAATAAGGTATTTATAAGGTATAAAAGATTATATGTTAACCTATAAGAGATAAAGAGGTTCCATGGTTACAAGTTATTCAGACTCAGATTTTGTAGGTTGTCTAAATGATCATAAATCAATGTTTGGGTACATGTTTATGATAGTAGGAGGAGCTATGTCATAAAAAAGTGTTAAGCAATAACTTACAGTGACCTCCACAATGGAAGTAGAATATGTCGTGTGTTATGAAGTTACCTATGAAGCTGTATGGTTAAGGAACTTCATTGTTAATTTTAATACTACTAAGAGCATCTCAAGGCTCTTAACCATTTATTACAACAATTCTATTGCTGTTAGCTTCTTTCTAAATAATAAAAGCTCTACCCATAGAAAATATTTTGATCTTAAATACCAGTTTGTGAGAAAGAAGACACGGCAGCATATTACTCATATTAAGTTTGTTTCCATAAATCGTATGCTTGTGGATGCATTAACGAAAGGCTTAGCTATTAGAATGTACCATAATCATGTAATTAATATGGGTTTGGCTAAGTCTTTTGATGTTTTGGGTTAGTAAGAGTATTGTATTTGATGTAATTATATTAAGTTTGTTGTTTATCTTGAGATATGTATCAATGAAATATACATGATGTTAGTATTTATTTTTGTTTGTGCATGTTATCTAGTTACGACATGTTATTAAAGACATTTAGACCATGTCTCACAATTATCTTGAGAATATTAGTTCTCATTTGGCATATTGGGTGGATGCTAGGACCATTGTATGGAGATTTATATATAATCATGTTTATGTTGGAAATGTTCCACGCCCCAGCATCCCACATCGGCTATGTCGGGAAGGGGATAGGTCCATTTAAGGGGGGACTTGTCCCT
>JANHAO010030357.1:0-10164 GCA_026873985.1 Saraca asoca | reverse complement strand
TACCACTAACTAAACCAAATTGCCATAAAACAAATTTAAGAAGCAAAAAATACAGAGAAATCTTAAATACCTAATTTTGCGTCTTGGGTTTGCGTCGTTTGATCTGCGGTTAGCCTCCGAGCTGTGGCAAGCCTCCGACCTCTGGCAAGCCCGATTTTGCAAGGAGAGAAAGGTCTATAGATTTACGGCCTCCAGAGAGAGGAAAATCTTGAAGACCACGGTGCGCAACGACGGGGACAGGGTAGGGTTCGCTGAGTAATCTATAAAGAGGGTCCTGAAGAAAATGAAGAAAAAGGCTGTTTTAGCCCGAATCAATATCCCTCGCTAATCGCCCTCACAAATATCGATTTTTCTTGTAGTGTTGTTAGATGAGTCCAAAATCATGTCAAAGGGCATAAATCGTACTTGAAGCTATAAACTTAGAGGGGATAGAGATGGTCTAGGAGGGATCAATTGTGTATAATAATGGTGTGGGTGTAAGAAATGAGTTGCAGTGCTTACCTATAAAATTCAAGATAGGATGCTAGATGATTTAGTACATCATAGTCATATGACAAGCAGTAATGATACCTGATGTAGTGACTTATAGCTACATACTTGCGTGGTGGTGTTGCAACCATTGCTTGAGTTATAACAGGCTAGCACTACATAGTCACAAGATAAATTTTGCAGCAATGACCATGGGATTCATAATTGCTTATGCATAAGTAAAGTGAAGCTTGAGCGAGAGTGGTGGATAACTCTATGCTCAACCCTTACCAAGTTGTTGATGTAGGGGACCCATTAAGAGGATGTGCCTAAAGAAGGGGCCTTCGGGAGGATGCACTTGAAGGAGTCATTAGGAAGATCTGCTCAAACTAGGCTACAAGGGCCTATACATCGAAGGATGTAGCTAGAGAGGTGTTGAGAGAAGGCACTAATCATCAAAGAAGTGGCTAGGAAGGCTAAGATATTAATGAGTGACTATGAGGGTTACAGGAAATGAACAAATATTAACTTTGAAAAGATAGCTTTGATGAGTGTAAACCTATGAGAAATCATGAGGACTAAGATGCTAGATAACATTAACTTCAAAAAGGTTGTGATGGCTAAGATACAATGAGGGTGTCAACCCAGTCAAGTGTGGAAGTGGCATAGTGAAGTTAATAAATTAATCGAACCTAATACGATTAGACTTGTAAGTAAGAAATGACACTTGCGAGCTTGCCATGTTTTGTCAACAAGGAATGCGACTTGCATGAAAGCAAGGTATGAGACTTACACCTCTCACATTGGTGGAATGGGACATTGAATGTAGAGCATGCCTGGTAGTAAGCAATCCAAAATGCCAAAGCAAGCACCTAAGCTGTGGAGGTAGCACAAACTTAAGCTATAGAGGTAGTGGGTTGAGAGTTGGGGGGGACAATGTGCTTACAAGCTATAAAGGTAGTGAGTCAAGCACAACTTACATATGTGACAACTTGAGTGTTATAGAGGTAGTAGGATAGAAGAAATGTATAGGCTACAAATTGGAGCTAGTGTAGATAATGGACATTGAAGAGTGTTAGGACAACAAAGTAGAGTTCACAGAAGTAGGTCACAAAGTCTATAGAGGTAGTATTGCTTAAGAGATGAAAGTTACATAGGTAACTACCTATAGGTTGTGGTAGAATTAAATGCTTAATGGTGCGAATTCAAAGAGGCAAAGCCAAGAGGAAGTCAATGGAGGAGCTGAAGAGCATTAAACTACTAACAATCCTAAAAGCTATGTCAAGTTGAGTGTTCCATTCATTAAAGCCTCTTGAATGATGGTAACTTAAAGCAATAAACATGGGGTGGTCAAAGGAGTAACTCAAGTAGAGCAAGTTGAAGACTCACATGAAGGTTTAAGAAGTTAGCCTCAATAGAAGAAAACTTTTGTGGAAGCTATGTCAAATTGAGGTGTTGATGAGAGCATTAACATTTGAAGTGGGAGAGAATGTCTAAAGTTGGCCATGTGAACCAATTCAGCAACCAAATATGCTTAGTTTTGGATGAAACTTTGGATAACAATCAAACTTGAAAAGGAGGCCTAGTGGTGTGAATTTGGGAGCAAACACACTTATGTATTTTTTTCCTTGTTTTAAAGCCATTCTTATCTTTTTAGCATAGATCGTTTGTCCAATGTGAGTAGCTAAGCACATGATTGGAATTTTTTCATTTTTATCTTCATCCATATGCAATGGTGCATAGATTCTCTTTTGAGTTATAGGAAAAGCCCTTATGTTAGCTTGAAAATTTATGTCTACTTCTGCCAGAAGGGCTTTGGCATAGAATGCTCTTTAAAAGGATGTGTCTATTGATCAAAGTGGGTCTTGTGGCATGGGCTAGAGATCAAAATGTGGTAGCTTAGAGACTTCCCTTACTCACTTAATACTATGTAATGAGGCATATATTAATAAAAATAAGTTGTCCCTCTCTTTATTTGGTTGTCTCTTGTTGATTGCTCACTAGAGGCTACTTATGTGAGCTATTCATAAGACTCAGTTTGCACAGTTGCTTAAGTTTATAAGCTTATGTTACCTTTAGAAATGTTATGCATAAGATTTTGATTGTATGGGTGACAAAATCTATAATGTCCCTTTTATCTATCCAAGTATAACTTGAGTTTGTTGGAAAGCTGGCATGTTGGCCAAAAGTGGCAAGCTTGCACTGTGTGATTTTAGCTAGAGAGATATCAACTTGTAACATTTGGTGTTAGAGTTTGATTGGTGCTTAATAGCAGATCAGACAACTACAATTAGTGTAGTGTGGTTGTTCAAAAGCATATGAGGCTTGTGAGTAAAGTAAACAGTTATTGAAATAGCAAAGAGATGTTGTTATGGAGACTATAAGGGTATCAAGAAGTTGGAGTGACTCGAGGGCTAGTATGCAAGATATTGCATTGAAGGGAACATAAATAGTTCATTGGGTACAAATGAGTGTAGAAGTTAATAGGTTTGTTGTACAACATGGGAAATTAATGATATACTTAATCATAGTTACCTTGAAGGAATGCTAAACCAATCAAGAAGGAGAGTGAATTGATAGTTAATCTAGTAGGAGGAATCCCTGAGTAAAGCCTTAGTCTTGCCAAAAGGACTTAACCATGTCCATGAGGGACATTAGCAATTGGCAAAGCCTAGAGGGTGGAGCCAGGGTTATGCTAAAATGCGTGGTCATAACAGACAATTAACATATCCTACGAGGATGACATGTTTGAAGAGATATGTTGAGTTGATAGATCTTGTTAGAGGAGCCCAAGATCATGTCAGAGGGTATAAATTGTACTCGAAGTAGTAAACCTAGAGGGGATAAAGATGGTTATGAGGGACCAATTGTGTATAATAATGACATGGATCTAATGAGTGAGTTGCATTGCTCACCCATAAGATTCAAGAAGAGATGCTAGAGGAGATAACACATTATAGTCACATGACAAGCGATAATGATACCCAATGTAGTGAGCTCAAGCTTATAGTTGCATGTTAGAGTTACAATAAATACTTGAGACATAGTGGGCTAGCACTACATAGTCACAAGACAAATTTTGTGGCTATGATCATAGGATTCATAATTACTCATGCATGAGTAAAGTGAAGCTCAAGCAACAATGGTGGATAACTATAATATCCCAAATTTTCTAAAATCAACTTTGGTAATAAAATATCTTTATAAATCCAAGAAAATGGGGAAATTAAAATTTTTGAGAAATTTGAAACTATATATTGGGAGCCAAAAGAGACCTAGACATAGTGGAAATAGACTATGCAAAATTTTAGAAATGTTTCAAGGATCAAATTACTGTCATGAATGTTCAAAGAAAAAAATTCATATTTTTGAGATTTAATCTCTAGAAAAACTTAAGAAATATCGAAACTAGGGCTACAAATATTAGATAAGCACAAAATTAAAGTCATTGTGCAGATATTTAATTCACCTAATTTGTATTAAAATTTCAAGGTCATTGGTGATTGATAGATGTGTTAAATTTAAGCTCAAATAGGAAGAAATAGGAAAATTATGGAAAGGGAAGTGGTCAACTTGTAGTTATTGAGAAGTTGACTTATTTTTCCCATTTTACCTCTCCCTTAACTAGCGTCTCTTCTTCTTCTTTAGCTTTCTGGACTGGACAAGTCATGCAATTGCTTCTTTTTCTCTAAGTTTACTTTCTCTTTCTATCTTCACTCTTTCTTATCAAGTAAGTCAATCAATCTCTCTTGTTATTTTCTCAAATTTTTACTATTGAATCCTCTCTTCTTCCTCTTCATTTTGATATTAAAGTCACGCTGATTCATTGGATATAATTTAAATTATGAATTTTGAAAATTAACAATTACTGTTCGCATCATTGTTCACTTCAAGAACCCATACAATTTTTTTGAAGTTTTAGAGCTCAAATCTTGTATATTTAGTCTATTTCTATGTCATAAGACCATAATCGAATCATATTTAATTGTTTGCTAGAAGAAAAACATTCAAATAGTTAAGAATCTAATAATCTCTTCTCTTTGTTTGCGAAGAGTGTTAAGGTTTATAGGTGAGATCAATAGTAATTTGATATATCCAGCCCACCTGTGAGTAACTCTTATTATTCTTGTGAATTAATTTGTATTTCTTGCTTATGATCTGTTGAATATTTGATGATAGTTGTGAAAGATTGTCCGGCCACCTCAAGGGCAAAATGGTAAAAAATTATCAAAAATTATTCTTCCATGCAACCAAACAATCAACCCAAGATCTAGCTAGTTTAGGGTTTAAACATTAAATCAAGAGTGTGAGAAGACCAACTTTTGGTCTAGAGCGCAGCGGAAGAGGAGGAAAGATCAACGGTTGCAATCCGGTCCAAGTGTACCAACCCTAACGTCATCCACGCTAGAAGAAGAATGGCCAAACCAATGCTAATTGGAAGCTTCTCAAGCTCAATGGACCAAACTCATTGGAACCCTAGCAAAGGAAGTCGAAAGGTAGTCGGAGAAGACAAAGGGTTTTTCATCAATCATACGCCAAAATGCGTAACCCCAGGCAGCATATAGCCTAAGCAAAATGACACCGTTTTGCATTATACAATTTCTCCAAATTACAAATTGGCCCCAGCAATTTCATAAATTACAAATGGGTCCCTGTGGTTTCTGAAAACTAATTTTCAGTCCACCAATATCTGCCTTTTTCAGTTTGGTCCCTAGATATCCAATATATCCAAATTTTAACCATTTCTCATTTTTTTTCATTTTACGTGTTACCCGATAGGCCGCCCCTGAAATATTAACAAAAGTCCAAAATGCCCTTTAAACCATTTAAAGACATATAAAATTAATCCAATTAATTTTATGATCAGTTTCTCTAAATTAATCACGTATGGACTTTAAGCTATAAGTGGACTCTAGCAAGCTATTATAACTACCCAATTTCAACAGGAGTTAACCATGGTGACAAGCCTATTTGTGGCTGATCTCCATGTATGATACAATCCTTTCATTACCTATATTTGATTAGTTAGAGGTATGGATGATAGTCAAACTTTATAATTAATCATAGTTTCTCAACCTCGTGAATTGTTCGACATCAAATGAATCTGAGCACTCAAATCCCATTTGAGTCTCGATTCAACCTTGCAAGGATTTATCAACCAAACCAATTTGATAAGTGGCCCCGGATATCACCCCAAAGAGTGCTAATGAATCTTATCTTGATTAGGCAATGCCTAACTATATTTCCAAAAATACTCAACACAAGCCTTCATTATTCCTCGTGGCTAGAGTCACGTTTGACTTGGTCAAAGCATAACCTTCCATGTAAAAGACATCACTCAATCTCAAGTCAAAGGATCAATCATACGATCACCACTGGAGATGAACTATTGATGTAGCTCCATACAGTATCTCCAAATGGGTCAAACAAGATCACGATTTCCAGTTATGTTTCTCTAAACTAACTGGGTTGTGTCCACGTATATATTCAGATGTAACTCACTTACATCTCAGCTTGTGAGGTCAATGCTCATCACATGAGAAACACCTTATTGTCTAGTCTCAATAGGTCTAATAGTGCCCAGTTATTAGATCACAACTAGTGTCATTTTGGTGCAGAAGTTTAAATCATTAACAATCACCTTCACAATCCCATAACCCTTTATAGGATTGATTGAATGAATTAACTTGTCACCATGGACTTCATTTTTAATATG
This sequence comes from Saraca asoca, assembly GCA_026873985.1. Lineage (NCBI taxonomy): Eukaryota > Viridiplantae > Streptophyta > Magnoliopsida > Fabales > Fabaceae > Saraca > Saraca asoca. The sequence goes on along the minus strand of JANHAO010030357.1, from coordinate 3,980 downwards.
CAATGCATGATGAATGCAATATAAGATGAATAATCAACCTTTAATATCCAAATCAACATAGAATGTATAGTCATAGATGTGATATAGCTTAATCAAATTGACCCTAGGGCACCTATCAGACTAATAATCTCCCACTTGACCTAGAGCCAAATTGCCATATGGCGTAAGCCTAATGACAACACACATTGGTCAAACCTTTTAAGCCAATGTATTGGTCAATGGATTAACTATCCTGTGCGGGTACTCTCTCAATACTACCACCACCTTGAATTCAAATTAAGTGGTGACGCCACAGTACATGTTTGGATCGCTGAGGAAACCTAAATTCCTTAGCCTGTGCCACAGCCCCATTGTTATCATATAACAATGTAATCGGATAATCCATGGATGGAACCATTCCAAGCTATGCAACAAAGTCTTGATCCAAATAACCTTTTTTGCTACATCCAATGCAGCAACCTTAGCTACTTCCAAAGCAGTAAAATACTCGACTTTTGTTGTAGAATCTGTAATCGTTTCCTGCTTGGAACCATTTCCAACTAACTGCACCACCATTGAGTAGAAATACCCAACCAGATTTGGATGTACTATCAACTCTACCTGATTGAAAGTTGGCATCCAAATACCTACTGACAATCAGTTTTGGACAACCTTCATAGACCAAAAATAAATCCTTAGTTCTTCTTAAGTACTTAAGGATGTTTTTGAATGCAATCCAATGTTTCTCACCAAGATCAGATCACTATTGCTGGTGATGCTTAAAGCAAATGAAGCATTGGGCCTAGTACATGGCATGGCATACATGATGGACCCAATTGCCAAAGCATATGGAATCCTTTGCAATCTAAATACCATCATTGGGATCGTTCTTATTAACATATGGTGACTCCCACTGGTCCCTCAGATTACATCTTCGGACACATTTCCTTAGACAAATGAATGCCATAAAAATTAAGAAGATTCCCTCTCTTGGATTCCTCCATATTGAACCTTTTTAGTACTTTGTCTATGTATATAGACTAAGAAAGCCCTATCATTCTATTTGATCTATCCCATAGATCCAAATGCTAAGAATATAGGCCACTTCCCTAAAGTTTTTCGTGGAGAATTCCTTGGATAACTATATCTCAATGGTTTGCAACATAGGAACATCATTTCCTATGAGCAGTATGTCATCTGCATACAATACAAGGAATGATATGGCATTTCCTTCAACCTTTCGGTACACACAAGCATCATTTTCGTTTCTGATGAAGTCAAACGATTTGACTGTCTCTTTAAAATGAATGTTCTAACTCCTTGATACTTGTTTAAGACTATAGATGGATTGTTGTAGTTTACACACTAGATTAGGATTAGTGGACTTAAAGCCCTCTGATTGTGTCATATACACATCCTTCTTTAAATCACCATTTAAGAAGGTAATTTTGATATCCATCTGCCAAATCTCATAATCATGGTAAGCTACTATAGCCAGTATAATCTGTACGGATTTAAGCATAGCCACCGGAGAAAAGGTCTTGTCATGGTCAACACCTTGTCTTTGACGATATCTTTTAGCTACCAGTCGAGCCTTGAATGTCACCACATTCCCTTTCATGTTAGTCTTTCTCTTAAAGACCCTTTTATACCAAATAGGTTTTACCCCTTCATGTGGATCCACCAAAGTCCATACTTTGTTGGAAGACATGGAATCCATCTCAGATCTCATAGCTTTTAGCCATTTTGGAGCGTCAATGTCTAACATTGCCTCTTGAGACAAAGACGGATCCTCATCATCCATATGATAAAGATCACATTACTTTGAGAAACTATGTCCCACATACCTTTCTGGAGCAAACCGTATTCTATGGGATCTACGTGTCAATCATGTACCTAAACCAACAGGTTGACTACCACTAGTCATTACCCTTTGATTCAATGGGATTATTACTTCTAGCTACGCCTCTTTATGCACACCTTTAGCTCCCACTAAATTATGCATGCCTCTATTTTCTTTTCAAGTGATTTTCTATATTTTGTGGATTTCTAAACTTCATCAAGTTCAAGCATATCCTTTACACCCTTTTTCTAGAAACTCCTTTCTAGAACAATGACATGCTTCGAGACAAACACTTTGTACTTGATAGGATGACAAAAATAGTATCCCATACTCTATAGGATATCCCACAAACATGCACTTATCAGATTCAGGCTCTAAATTATCCGACTGCACACATCTCATATATGCGTAACAGCCCCATACACAGATTGGGCCATTTATCAAACCATATCTCATATGCAGTTTGATCCACTGACTTTGATGGAACTCAGTTGAGTAAATACCTTATTGTTAGAAGTACATATCCCCAAAACATTTTTGGGAGTCTTGCGTAGCCCATTATGGAATGAACCATGTCCAACAAAGTTCCATTCCTCCTTTCTGATACACCATTGTGCTATCAAGAAGAAAACATTAAGATTGAATCCCATTCTCTCTTAAATGATGTAAAAACTCATCATTTAGGTACTCTCCACCTCGATCATATTAGAGGATTTTAATGGATTTCCTTAAGTGCTTTTCCACTTTAGATCGGAATTCTTTGAACTTTTCAAATGTTTCTAACTTATGCTTCATCAAATGAACATAACAATACCTTGGCATATCATGAATGAATGTCACAAAGTAGGAATAGCCACCTATAGCATGTAGACTCATAGGACTGTACACATTCGAATCTATCATGCCTAAGAGTTTTGTAACTCTCTCACCCTTACTCTTGAAAGATGATTTGGTCAATTTCCCTTGTAAACAAGAGTCACATGTGTCAAATGAGTCCCACTCAAATTTATCCAAGCAACCATCCCTATGGAGCTTAGACACACGTTGCTCATTTACATGACCAAGTCTATAATGCCATAAGTATGAGCTTTTGTTGCACCTAACTTTTAGGTGTTTTGTATCTATAGAAAGTTTCATGAGTGCCTACAACTTTTACAAGAGCTATAGCACCATTGTCCATCTGCATGAGCATCTCATTCTTTACAAGCTTGCACCTAACTTTTAGGCCTTGCAAGGATACACAAATGTGTACGTTACAATCAGTATCCAATACCTAAGTTGTCAAGGAAGGATGAGAGGAGTGAACCTCTATAGTATACAAATTTGGAGTGGAAACAATTTTCCTTCTCTCCATTTCCTTTAAATAGGCTTTGCAATTGCACTTCCAGTGGTCCTTTTTTGACAATGGTGACATGTATCATCTGTATGAAACTCCACCATTTTACCCTTGCCATTCTTAACAACTCCTACTGTTTTGGTGGACTTAGCCTTTTAGGCCTTTTTCTTGGGCTTCTTTTTAGAACCCTCACCAACCAAAGCTTGCCCTTTGCCCTTCTTAATTTTAGGCTCAGTGGTTGACAACATGTTTGCCAATTCGGGTAATGTCACTGACAGTTTGTTCATGTGAAAATTCAACACAAAGTAGAAGTAATTGTCAGGTAGATACTACAGAATGAGATCAACAATGAGTCATGGTTCATCTCAAACCTCAAATTAGCCAATTTTTCAATTAGCTCAATCATGTACAAGACATGGGAATGAACCGAGGCTCCTTCGCTTATTTTGCACTGGAACAATTCCTTTGAGGTCAAGTGCCTCTTAGTGCGAAAATGAGCTCTAAAGAGATCCTGCAGATGCACAAGCATTTCTCTAGAATCTGTTATCTCATGCTGTCTCTTAAACTCATCTGACATCCATGCCAGCATCAACACTTGTGCTTGCATCGCATCATCCTGATGCTTCTCATAAGCATCTTGTTAAAACTATATGGCATTGGCTCATGGAGGAAGTGGTAAATCTTTCTCAAGGATGTACAATATCCTCTCGGACCTTAAAACCATTTTTAAGTTCCTGAGCCAATCAGGGTAATTAGGACCAACAAGCCATTTATTGTCCAGATTTGCTTCATAAGCAAAATTGAGTCATACTCATGGTGAAA
>JANHAO010030356.1:0-10168 GCA_026873985.1 Saraca asoca | reverse complement strand
AAATAACAAGCAACCAGCCAAGGGAATCAACTAGCTTGAGATTAATGCATCCTTGATCACTTAAGGTTCATTCAATTGCTGAAAACCATAACAAGAAGCCTTGGAATGATTTATGAATCCTTCCTAAGCAGTCAAGATTCAATTAAGCAAACAACACATCAAAAGCTCAATACATTGCCTAGTTTTCCTATCCTCTGCCTATAGTAGATCATTAAGTAACAATCATATAATATCTAAATCAAATCAAGCCATTAAACTTAGATATTCACTAAAAAATAGAGAGGGAATAGGAAATAACTGACCAGTAATTAAATGTAGAATAGAAGAACAAGATCTCAACATAAATCTTCAAGCTTTATTAATCCCTTGTGCTAGTTACAGGTTCAGCCTTCAATAGAGGTAGAAAAACACATAGAAAAAGAAAGAAAAACAAGCTAACCTAAGCTACCAGGAACTAAGCTAAAACTACACTATAATATGTTACCAAAAACTAAAGCAAAAGACTTAAAACAAAAGGAGCTGCTACCTAGGAAAAGGAGAGGCTATTTTGCTGTTTGGTGAGTAGGCATGATGGCTAGCTGGTAGCTTTCTGCCAGTTTTCTGCATATGGAGCTCAATGCAAACTGCTTTTCCTCTTTTTCTTCTATCTTTTTGGTCTCCAACTAGTTAAGTGTTTGTTGGATCAAAGGATGGTGTAATGGGCTAAAGATCTATGCAATTAGGGCCTTGAAAGTTTAATTCTGCAAAGTCCATTTTTGTAGCATTTCTACCCCTAAATTGCAGCTCATTTTTAATGTCTAATTTGATCTCTTCAGCTCTGGAAGTCTTCATATGAATTGTGTATTTATGTGTTAGCTTCTATTGGAGATTTGTTTCACCTCATTTGGACCTTTATAGCTCAAGTTATGGCTTGTTGAATGCTTGGCGGTCAGGTTGCTAGGGACAGGGCTGAGACAGTATTCTTATTCTAAATTAAGCTCCAATTTTGGATAACCAATCGTGTGATTCAGCTTTTGTAGTCTTCATGAAAGTTGTAGATCTATCTCTTAAATTTCCTTCAAGATAAGAATCACATGAATTGGATAAGTGTAGCTCAAGATATAGCCAGATTATAGAAACTGCTCAAAATGGCTCATTATGCAGAATTTTGTAAAATGAATCCAATTGACAGTAGATCACAAATACGCACTAACACAGCTAGAAGTAAGCAATTTTGAAAATGCTAAGTATGAAGACAAATAAATGCATGAAATATTGTGTTATCAACCATATGACCCTTTTCACCGCAACCTTGATGATAACATCAAATGTGCCTTATATATTTGGCCAATGTGCCACTCTCAAAACTCCTAGCTTATGGTTAGTTAGAAGTAGGATAGTTATTGGTCACTATTGTAAAACACTTAAGAACTTTTAAAATATCCTTTTATTTTAGACAAACCACTAATACTTTCTGCAATTGATGAGTGTAGGAAATTGAACACAACTACAAATGTAAAAGGAAACTAATCTAATATATAAATTCACACTCTTTATTCTTTAAGGTGCAACATATACACCACAGTGACATTAGCATTGGATGTATTTAAATAATCCATGCTGCTAGTATAGGCCTACCCACTGAAACATCATAGTTCTTCACATCTAATAGAAATGCTTGAAATCTTTCAATGAAAGGAGCATAAGCTATATCCACCTGAAGTTTAGAGAATAGAATTTTGCAAGTTTTCATTACTTAGTTTCAACGATGGACAAGATTACATTATCCACTGTAGTGATCTTGCAGATATTTTTGTAGAGCCCAAAGTAGATGAATGCTTGAACTAGTTTCCAGAGGAAAGTAGATGTCTTAAATACAAATTTGGACAACTATACTCACCAGGCTAAATTGGCCAAGGAAGAAAGGTCTATCATCATATTTGGACAGAGCATACTCTATGTAATCTAATGCAACACCTGGTAGAATATAAGATGTTTATGATTATTTACGTGATTTAAAACATCAAAAAAGCAAGCTTCAAGTTACCTGCTTCTAGTGGGAATATGACCCAAGATCTAGTAATAGGTTAGGAAATGAATAAGCCCAAAATACTTAAGGTTTATTCTAGAAGATCTAAGGCCAAGTAAGTTGGGGGTGAGGTAGGATGAGGTGGCATAACAGAATGCATATACATGCATAATATCAAAACTCATAAGGGGAAAGAACAGAGAGCAAGTAAAAAATAACTAGGAAGAACAAAAACTATCAAACGAGAGAGGAAAGAACAAAGCAACTTCTATCCATTTGAAAAACTACAATAGCAAATAGTGGCAAACAAGTACTGGAATAAAGAATGAAAGCACAGAGAAAAAAAGTACAAAAAGTGTGTTTAGTAGCAATGCCTTTTATCAATGGGCAAAATAGGGTATTGGATACTTGAAAAGCATATTTTCCAGATTCCCCAACATTTTTTTTAATTATTTTTTGAAAAGCTGAGAAAAAAATGGAAAACATATTTGCATTGTCAAAACACCAAGCAGCCAACCATAAATGCTTAGAAGAAAGAAGAACCATCCTTTCCACATGATTCCCCCTTCAAACTCAGTCTTGCAAACAAAATCCTTTGAAAATTTAGAGGATTTACTTCCTAATTGACAATTGAGAGGACAAAATGGTATCAAGATTTAAAAGCTACACATACCTAGCACTTGAAAGGTAAACATAACTAGATGATGAAGCTGTGGATTAGTGAGATAGAGATACAAGGAAGAGAGAAAAAATTAGTAAAAGTGGAAACTCTTCAAGGATTTGGTAGAATTAAAGGTAAATTAGAGGAACAGGACGCTTACTAGGTGCAGTTTGGCTAATAGGGGCAGTGCCAGCAAAATCACAGCAACCTTGAAGCTTGATGGTTGCTTATAAGTGATGTATGAGGTAGAGAGAAAGAAAAACAGAGCAATATAAACCAAATTTTACAAAAGCCATTGAATGAAAATTTAAAAAGCATATCAATGTTATAGGAAGAAGGAGCAGAACTCTCATACTAGAACAAAAGGCAGCATCAAAATAGTTCATCAATGAGGTAGTAGAAGGAAGTCCCAGCTCAACCACCAACATTATTGGTATACATCAAAACAATCAGTTTTGCTAACTACTGTTGGGGGTGACTGAAGATTAAAGAAATAAAACTCCCAACAGACATTAGCCATAAAATGCTTACAAAGTTACAGCCTCCACTGACAATTAAAGTATAATCCAAATCAATAACTCCAAATAGATAATAAAGTCAATCAAATAGCCACATTTAAATCCCTTCCCCAAGATCAACAATATAGACCAGCAACTAACCAAAAGCATTGGAAAATAAAACACATTTTACCACAAGCACAAATCACCATAGCACCAGATCTGAACTCTTATCAGATCAACATCCAAAATAACCAAACATATCATTTTTTTCTAACACAAATCACTAATCATCCCAAGAATATATAATCATCAATAGAATTTAAACTTGGTCATATAAGAGATCAAACAAAAGAAACAATAAAAATCAGTCATTAATGGTCAATCTGAAGCATAGCAGTCTAGAAAGGGACTACTAATTTAGCACAGTACCAATTGTGCCAATAACCAGAATGCAAAATAGGTCTTTCGCCATTGAACTTGGATCGAAGAATAATAAGAGAGTCGAAGAGAAAAGCTCACCTTTGGAAAGAACCACACTGGAAGCACCATGGCAGATAGCTTTCGTCGGGCAATGCAGCAACAAGAACTTTCCACCCATTTTCTGGAGAAAAATTTCCACTGGGACCCATGTATTCTTTGCTCTACCAAATTGTGACAAATGGTATTTTCCTGCCATTTTCCTCCAGCATTATTCTTTCCTCTCAGTTTCTACCGAAATGCAAACAAAACCACCTTGGCCCTCCTACTATTTTCCTCTAGCATTTTTCTTTCTTCTCAGTTTCTACTGAAATGCAAATCCGTTCAATTCTTCAAATTTGCTTAGCCTCAACAGCACAAAGATCAGTGCTTAGCGGTCTTTCTCTCTACTCTTCCTGGCTCGATTGTTGGAAACTTGTGAAGATGGGGGCCGAAGCAGTTGAAATCATAAAGCTTCAAGACAGTGATGAATCCAGTCATCTTGAGAGGTTAGAGAATTCCCATTTTTCCTTTGACATACTTTTCATGGCTGCAAACACAAACTACACAAAGAAAGCATCTTCATTTTTTGCATGGGTTTTGAATCTGGCCGGATTGAGATGGAACTAAAAAGGAACTAATAGAAAGCATTAGGAAAAAGCCCTAAATTCCGGGTCGGGTCATCAAAGCATTAAAGCATCTTCATTTTTTGTGTTTTATTGCTACCATAGTCGCAACTGTTACATTCATTTTCCCCTCCCCTTCCTCGAAATTATCTCAAAACTTCATGATTGTTCAAAATCTTTTATGATAATATTTTTAATATATAGCTTATTGGGAGTTTTCTTTTTCTTGTTACATATGAACTTAACTAATTAAATCAGGAATTGGATTAGGACTGGCAATCACCATATCAACATTCATAGCGAACCTCATGGTCGTGACCCAAATGATCAAGTGGGAAGAGATCTTCAAAGGTTAAAAAATTCACATTTCTCCTTTGATATATTGTGCATGTCACTATCATTGTTATTGGTATGAGTTACTCTTAATTCACAACGAATTATTTGGTTTAACGACATTGTAATTATGACTGAATTTACTTAAGCATCCTTTTAACCTCCTCCTCCTTTATTTCTAGTCTTAATAGAAATTTTGGTAGATATTATCTGGCCTTTTTAATTATGTTTTTTTTTTCATGTGTCCAAGTAATCTTTCAACACATTAAATAATGTTTTGTTTTTAATATCTTTAATTGTTGTGAAATTTATGGTGATTGATAAATTGATATTTGTCATCTGTATTATCAATAATATAAAAATTGTGAAATTTAATTTTATACTTGATAATTCCTTCTTTGTAATAATTGGATTCTTTACACGTATTTAATCTATGGAGTAAATTTTGTACTTAATTAATAAAATTTGAGTTCGTCATTATAAGTTGTTTAATTTGGGTAGACTGTTTACATTTAACTCAATGGGTTGCTTCATGTTGACAAAAATCAAGAATAGTAAACTTTATTCATTCTCTCTTGTACTCGATATCCGCTCTTCAAATATGTTTGTCCCTAAAATCTTAATAATGATTGAAAAATTTTAAGAATTGATAATAAAATTAAGAAAAGATTAATGATATTCTATAGTAAAATTTATTATTATTTTCTAATTTTAATAAATTTTTTTATTTAAAACTCTTTCCCAATATAAGATTTTAATATTTACCAAAAAAAAAATATTTTTCATGCTCATCACTATCTATCATTATTGATCATCGTTCAATACAAACTTTCATCATTAATCACCATTCATTATCACTTACAATTGTTGACTATTAGCCACCATTGCTATTATTGATCACTATTAGGAGTGCTAAACGAGCCGGCCAGCGCGGTTGGCCCGTTTTGAACTTCATTTAAATGGACTGACCATCACCTGATTTAGCCCATAAAAAAATATGGGTTAACCCGCTAGGCCTGCGAGCTTGAGGTTAGTTTAGCACCTTTAGGGTGCTAAATTGGCCGACCCACACGAGCTCGCATAGGCCCACATTTAAACGAGCTATCCCTCACCTGGTCCAACCTATAAAAAAATATGGACCAGCCCACTAGGCCAACGGAATTAAGGCTCGTTTAGCACCCCTAATCATCATCTATCATTATCTATTATTATTGACTACTATCTACTACTTTTTACCATTGACCACCTCCTACTATTACCTTCAATCATTAATCATCGCTCACTATCACCTTTTACCATTATCTATCTCCCACTAACACTACTACTATTTATCACTATTTATTGTCATTGACTACTATTAACCATTATCTAGTGTTATTGATTATTGCACACTATCACCTATCATTATTAATCATTATCTACTATTACCTATCGTCATTGATCATTTATTATCAGCTATTATTATTGACCAACATTCATCATTATTAATCATTACTTAATCAAATAGTAAGAAAGAATTATAAATAATATGATTTCATTTCTTGAATGAATCACACAGATAAAAAAGTAATAATTATCATTACCCTTATTCTTTCCTATTTGATTCCATTTCTTTTTTAATTTCATAGATAAGAACCAAATGCTTCTTAACGTGCTCTTCATTGTAAACGCGATTAGTTCCCTCTCTTTTCCTCAGTGCTCTTCCTTAATTATGCTCTTTCTCTATTCCCCTGCTATTTATTGTTTGTGAACTCAATTATTACAATAATGATTATTCTAAAGCAATATTGACTTAACATGTAAATCGGTTGATATTCCTATTTATCCCTAAGATTTTAGAAATTTAAACAATAATTTGTGTTAAGTTTGGTAATATTTTTAAAGTCATCTTAGGAAATTAATCTACATCATTAATTAATTAATTAATTAATTAATTTTTTATTTGAATCTTATTGGTCCTAACTCAAAGCTTTCCCAATGGTTAGTTTTCCTTGGCTGTTGACAAACAAGCAGTTGGGAAGGAAAGGGGGTCTAAGGGAAAACATAAACACATTGAATAACAGAAAATGAGTTAGCTCAAATTTTGATATTTATGTTTCTATATTAAAATTCCTAAAATAACTATAATTACTGTGTCATTCTCTAAATGTAAAATGACATGAAACAGTGGGAATACTTTGCACGAACAAGGTTTGTAAGTTAATAATTCCATAGACTTCCCTCTTTAGTTAGATATTAAAGTCAGCTCCACCCATTCTCTCTCATCTCCTTCAGCCTATTGTTGTTTCTCTCCATCTTCAACTTACCCCCTTACTATAGTCTGTATCCCTCTCCCTTTCTCTCACCTGCGTCTTCATCTTTCTCACTTTCTACAATCTCCTCTCTCTCAATTAATAAACAATAACCAGGCAATGATTGTTTGGCAATTTTTCAATGCTGTGTAGTTGGGGGAGTTTTTAAAAATTAGATAGGTTTCTTTAATTTAACCAGAAAAAAAATCAACAAAAAAAATTTGATAACATGCATTCTGATTCCTTTAATATGCTTGATTAATTCCTTTTTCCATTTTGTCCTTTTTTTTTTCAAGTAAAAAACAATTTTTTCAAGACTCTAAGTTGCAGACTAAAACTACCTAGTAGAGTCCCAATTCCATCCACACAGCTTCGGATTAGACGGATTCAAAGAGAATGGGGTCGATAGGAAAGAAAAGAAAGAGATAGTAATGTTGAATTCTGAAAACAAAGTATGTTTGCCTCCTTCAGATGATTTTTGAAGCTTAACACTATCTATTTGAGATTATCACACTCTAATCCACAGAATGCGACTGACATAAAAGATCACTATCATGAAACCTTCTACAAGTCTATCAATGCAAGACAACATATCAAGACTCATAAACACCTCAATGCATAACCAATACATATCAAGTTCTAATAAAAATTTGGCAGAATTTCCTCTGTTTTGCGAATACCTGGGCACAAGGTTTATACAACAACAAACAAGGGCTATAAGCCCATCACAACTTGTACAACAATACAAAATAATAACAATCTAGATTACACAAATCTATATCCTACAAGACACTCAATTCTCAAAATACATGCACATAACCACTTTGCTACCAGAATCTTCATCATTAATATACCTTTGTATTCCATAGAAGGAGATCTACTCGATCAGTAAACAAATCCTGTATCAATGTGAGGTGAAGGAATAGTGAATGTATCTTGGGCCTCTAAAAAATATATACAGAAAATAGTATGAGTTTCACAAAAACTCAATGAGCTGATAATCCTATAGAAAATAATATATATATATATAGCTGTGAAGATAAACTTACTCATTCAAAAGCCAAATCCCAAAATAGGTTTGAAAGCTCTCATCCAACAAGAACAACCAAATAATTTAAAATATGATATTCGATAATATAAAAGTAAGCAATAACGTATGCTACTATGAAAATATCCACCATGGCATAAACATAAAAGAAATTCATTAAAGCTTTCGAAGATACATACCAATATTCAAGTAGCAAAACACTCAACTGGAATTCTAAAGGACAATTCCAAGAAGTAAGCATCACAATATACACATAAACATAATCTATCCAACACATCTTTCGAATACTCAAATACTCGTATATTTACCCCTTTCTCACCTTATTCACTCCATCACATATTCTACTCACAAATACACTTGAGGGTTCCCAATAAATTTTCAATGGATCCAATACCACAAAGCATTAAATCATTTGAAATATATTATGCTACCAAGTCTTTCCACAAGTTAAAGAAATTTTATTCATCTTATCAACATTCTAAGTAGCATAAGTTTCAAAAATGACAGCATTTCCATATTACATAATAATATGAAATCATTAATTCCAAAATGCATAATTACATTACATCATAATAAGATAAAGTCATGGCTTCTATAAATCATAAACATTAGAAAATGCATAATATGCTAAATCATTTCCATATTCATACTTTACATAGAAAAATGAAATCATTTCTTCATGACAAATCATTATCATATATGTACGCAATATATGGTTAAACTTTCGAAACAATTTCCAAAACAAGTCAATATAGAAAAACCCCACTATTCCAAAACTCATAATAATTCATATCATAAAATTAGTTCAAATAATACATGGGATTTGTTAAAAGAGTAGGATTATCCCCTCACCTTATAGACTCTTTAAAAGCTAGATTAGCCAACATGGGCAAATTGAGTCATTCAACCTAGTCGGATATAATCAACATCAGGATCAATACTTGAACTAAATTTAATAGCCTCTAACTAAGCACATCTATTTTATATTAATATTGAACTTTGATATCTAAACTCAAATTTCAAGACCATGTAGCAGAACCACCGACTTGGATTTTTCAACTGAAACTCCAAAAATTTGATGTTAGTGTACTTGATCCTTTAAAGGGAATATTATTGAAGCAAGATCATAAGAAAATTTTAGCTTTCTTCCACTTTGAAGAATAAGGGTTTCAAACTAAACCATCTTGAAAACTTGATATAAAGTTACTATAAAATAAATTTTTTATTCTCAGAATACTCACCACCATCCAAAGTGTAGGCGGGGAGCTCAATGCATGTTGGAATGCCGTCGAGAGGTCGATCTAAGTTTGGTTGGAATAGTGCCGGAGGAGAGGGAGCGACGGCCTTTTAAGTTAAATCGATGAAGAAAGGGGGCACCAAAGAAAAGGAATGAAGAAGAAGCAGCTCGAAAGCACGTAGGATAATGCCAGACTGAAGAGAAATAGCTCCTCAAAAAACACATAGAGCAGGGGACGTAGACAGTAGTTTAGGCAGAGGAGTTTTTGACTTAAGCAGATCGCACTAGAAAGGGGGATGACCAGAAGAAGTGTTAGATGTGCTCCAACCAGCAAGGGAAAATTTCAAAAAATATTTCAGTGAAGAACACCAAGAGGCCGAAACTCATCTCCCACAGATCCGTTGTGTAGAGGTCTCAATATATCACATGCATTAAATAAATACAAGAGTGAGCTAAACTAACCTTTAGTCCAACTCCTTGCACAGCAGAAGCATCTGATTTCTCCGGTCACCTCAAGAGTCCAAGTGTTCTCCCTCTACCGGTATCCATGCCGGAGAAGACCCTTGACCTTCTCAGCTTCTCTCCTTGTGCTAGCAAGGCTCTGGAAGTTGAAGGGACCACTGGAAGCCAAAGAGTCGCTGGACACCGCCGACAACCTCCCCTTTGCCATTCGGTCCAACCGAACCCAGAGAACCATTCTCTCTTTTGAACCGAACTCTTCGTTCCAAATCAAAGGGAAGATGAAGAGGAAGATGCTGGAAACCATTTCTGGCCAGATCCGCCGTCGGACCGCCGTCGAACGCAACTGCACAGAGCTCTCCTTCCTCGGCCCTCGTCTTCTCTCTTGCGAACAGTGGTGTGTTGCAAGAAGCCGAAACGATTTCGGCAATTTTTAGAAGACAAAGGGACACCCGTGAAACGATGTCGTTTTGCCTTCCAAAAGGCCAAAACGACGTCGTTTCATTTGAATAGGAAAACTAGTTTCCAATTTTCAATTTAGTCCCTGTA